>JAENHJ010000069.1:4382162-4552162 GCA_025330945.1 Mucuna pruriens | reverse complement strand
CAAGATGATTCATACAATGAACAAAGATGAATGATGTGTAATTGATTAAAAGATGGAATACTTCTACGTACCTTCACCTAATCTGATCTCATTTATTTTTTAATTGTGGTCAACTTCATCCAATTATCATTCAAGTTCAAAAAAATAGGTCTAACTCAATTTTTTGGTAAAAGAATTTTTTTTTTCACTTATTTAGAACCCTGTTTTCTTAAGTGACTATAGAGAAACGTTAAGGGGGCCATTTATTACAACTTTTCCATTAAAAAAATGCTTTTTAAAATAATCACTTTTAAAGTTTTTCATGTCTTTGTTTCAGTATTTCAAAATAATTAGAAGTTGAAATAATATAAAATCTGATTATAATTATAATTTATTTTGAATATATTCTCATAAAATTAGTTGTTTTTTTTTAAATACGATTTTTATAATTATAGACAAACATAAATTGGCGGTTATTTTATTTAAAATTCTCTAAATTATTTTAGATCATAATCACTTTTTTAAAACTATAAAAACGGGCCTTAAGTTATAGAAGTCACAAGAATGCATGAGTCAGATTATATCCCTAGACATTTAAAAAAGATGGTTCCTAAACTGAAACCTAGCCTTTTACATTGCAATATAAAGCCAATATATCAATTCAATGATGATCAATGGAGGAAAATATTAAAAACATAATTAGAAATATATATTACACAAAATTATCCAAAATATACAAGAGACATTCAATTAATTATATCAAGATGTAATAGAATTCATCTTATCCTAACCTAGAGAAACTAGAAATATTTGATCAAATGAAAGAAAATGAGAAAATGAAGAAAAATTGAGAAGGATTATCGTGAAAGCTCCAAGATTTGTTTCCCAAGTTGATGTTTCAAAGGAAGAGAGTGAATTGGAGTGTTGCAGTCATTTCCCATTCAAGAGTTATCAATTTAAAGTCTCGATTGTACTTTTATATGGTAATGAATAATTGTCATTACTCAACTATGTCAAGCCATCATTGAATAATTTTGTGACAGAAGCAGGACAATAATAGATCAGGGACGAATCTACGTTTAATGGAGTGGGGGGATTGCTTTACCCCCATTACTTTTTATTTTTTTTAATTTAATGTATATATAATATAAATTATTTTTTAATTTACTTTTAGTCTTTTAATTAGATAATTTTAATATTTTTTAATATACATTTTATAAACTATTTTTAATTAATTAAAATATTCTCTCTCAATCATTTTAAATTATTTTTATATTATTTAATATTTTTAAACTATCATATTTTTTCCTTATCTCTAAATTAATGAGCTCATAATTCGATGATAAATATTATTTATTATTTTCGATGATAAATATTTCGTAATTATCTCCATGGTACCAAAAAGAAATCTTCATTTTTAAATTGAATTTCAATCATTTAAAAAAATTATTTATTATAAATTTTAATTATAATGTAATTTATATATTAAAATTATTTATTTATTATTTAAATTTTAATTTATAAAAATAAACATTTATTATGTATAATATATAAATTAAAACACAAATTTATATATATAAATATTGCTCCACGTCTAAAAAAAACCCATCGTTAGATCATCGGATGATGAGGCTCGCTAGAAGCAATTCACCAAGCAAAAGCGAACTTTCCTTAACAATGTCAATATAGACACAACTTTTCTAGTGATTTCATTAGCGGGGAGTGTTGACAATCAAATAAAAAAAATAGAAAAATATCAATTATTTATAAAAATAAAACTAAAGTCGAAGGTAACTCCTAATGTTAACAATTACTCTAAACTAAACTACTCCTTAAATATTCTGTTCTAGCACAACACAAACATGAGAAATAAAGTTAAATAGTTATTCGAAAATGAAAAAAAAAATACAAAGCTTTTAAGTATATTAAGTAGAAAAAATTACAAAAAAAAAAATCTTCGTAGAATATCTCATAATTGTACATTAAAAAAACTCATAAAAAATTATATACATAATTACCATTAAAGATGGGACCATGTCTCTTAAGAAAAGAAATTAAATAAAAATTTAGGAGTCGGAAATAATGGAAAATAAAAGAAAATTATTTATTAAAAGGAAGATATTTAAAAAATTTAATTGAAATTTGAAATTTGAAATATTTAACTAATATGATGTTAAATTCATATGTTGACTTTATGCATATAAAATGTAATGTAATATATACTATTATAAGTGTTATATACTGTGGTATGTAATATTTGACTGTTTTGTAGACTTGAAAATTTAAATTAAGTATATATTCAGATATTTAAAACATTGAGATATAATAAAGTTATTTGACTACTTTATTAAGTAATAAGTAGTAACGGTGTTGTCATGTTAATATGAATAACAACTAAATCACTGAGAATTTAACATTTTCAATAAGAAGCTATTAAACATACTTATTTAAGTGAATTAATATCAAATATTGGTTATACATGCGTAAACCAATTTCATACCACGATGTAGGTAGGTAAAATTATTGATTTTTAAAATAATTATTTTAAAATCAAATAATGTTTATAAAAATATTTACATATTATTTATTAATAAATTCTTATATAGACAAAACTCAAACCTAAATTCTTTTATGATATAAACTTAATTTTTATAAACTAAACCAACATTTATTAATAAGGTAGTTGTCTTTAATGAATGATAGAGTAGCTTCTTAATATATATTTTTTTCTCAAATAGTAAAATTTATTTTTATTATTATCGAATGGCATTTCATAAATCAAAGTCAAAGTCTATATGATAATATAAAGTCAATATATTAAATCCAATCTTCTATTGTAATTCTGCTAGTCATTTTATTACTTTAAGGTGTTTTTAAATATTAAATAATTTAATGATAAATAGTGTTTGTTGTGAAAATCAACTCAATGTAATGGGATTATATCAATAAAGAATGAAAGAGATACATGTGCAGGTGTGTCACTACCACTAGCTAACACTTGACACTCGTACATTTAATAATTGCTAATTAGTTCATTTGAAAACCTTATATGTTGAAAATAAAGTGATATTAAAAGGATAAAATTTACGTACAGTTTTTTTAAAATATTTTTAGGATATATTTTTAATCAAAATTTGAGTTTTGTCTTGATAATAAATGTAAATTTTTGAATTTTAACTTTTATTAGGCTATTTATTAATATTTCATTTTAATTCAATTAAAAAATAACATAAACAATACTTAAACAACTACAACTAAAATTTGTGTACTTAAAATTAATTTTATACAATTTGTAGATCAGACAAATCAATCTATGTACTAACTGGCAAACTAGAACCCATGATTGAACGAAGAAATAAAAAATTTCTAATGGTCGATTTAGTTTTAAGAAGGGAAGAAAATTAGGTGAAAGTAAAACTTAAACATATACAATGAGTGGGCATTGGGAAGAGACATAATTGGACAAGGATGGTTTTAATGGGACAAAACACACAGCATAAAATGTAGTACTTTGTGTTCAGCTTCTTCATTTGTGCATAAAAGCAGACATGAATATGAACAAACTACAATAAATTACTGTATTGTTGAGAAGAAATCTTGGGGATGGTGGAGAAAAAGCAAAGTAGGTGACCATGGATAACTGTTTTTAACTGAAAAAGTGCAAACACTGGCCCTCGATTGACGAGGGTTAAGATGAGTGGAAATATACAATACATAGGGGCAATATTTTCCCTTTTATATATTAATATTAATATAATTTGTCCATATTATCTGCACAAATATGCTAGCATAGAGAGTACGGATTTTTGGCTTGTGTCTGTGATTCTCATATATCACTTCTACTGGCAGAGGTTGTTATCTTTGTGCACTCCAAAACAAACCTGACCGGACCCTGCCGTGCGCTGCTCTGCTGCCCTCTCTCGATGTGGATGCCATGAAAATATATATACATTACATTTTGGGACCATCTCACTTTAATACTTCTTTTCTTTCTTTATTATTACCTTTTTCCCCAACTTACCCTTGCTTTCGTCTTTTTCTAACACAATTCTTCATTTTTATTTATACCGCCACTTCAATAATTACTTTCTACTTTTTTTTCATATGTACCATTGGAATTATCGTATGCCCACTTGGACATTTCAATCTAAGTAATTCTTAGGAAAGCTAATATTTGAATTATACTATAAAATATTTCATAAATTTTTTTTTATGAAAACTAATCATAACTAGTATTTTAATCTGTATAATGTGTCGGTAATGTTAAATAAAAAGAAATTCAAACTTTGCTAATGTTAAAATCTTTTTTATTACTTTAATGTATTTTGAATAAATAAAAAAATAACACTAATAATATTAGATACGGATAAATTTGAATTTTTATATTGATAAAAAAATTATCTATTGATAAATTTTTATTATATTTTAAATAATTTAAAATTAAATTATAAAATAAAAAGTCACGTAGAGATAAAAATAGTGAAAGAAAACTTCCCTCCGCCTCGTGATTATGAGTGAAAATCACATTCAAAATAACATAAATAAATAATAAAGTAATTGAGATAGTGAAAATTTTATTCTTCAAATTTTATATTTTTATGTATACACACAGAGAGTAAATTGAAAATTAAATTTGTCGGTGATTAAAAGAATAACAAGATTAAAAGAATAACAAGTAGTTTTCTTTTATTAACCAATAAATAGAACCATATCATTTATCGTTTTTCATTTTATGAATAGAAAATGTTTATTCTAGTCCATTCTGATTTCAATTCTAAAGATGAAGACGTCAACATTTGTTTAATAGTATAATTTAAAATATGTGTGTGAGGAGCAAAAAAATCTTTGGGGTCAATATGGTAAAGGTGCATAGCAAAGAAACAAACAAGTTATGAGCAAACTGCGCAGCTGGGCAGGCCTGAGTTGATGCAACGAACGGCTTTATGCGGCAAAAGGACAAACTGGACTTTAAAATTAAATGATTGAATGAATTAATTTTGTAACACTTTATATAAAACTCACGACATTAAATGAATTACAATGCATCAGAACTTCTCCATTCCCAATGTTCAAATCCCGGGGCCCCCAAACACACATTCGCGAATATAATTCATATAATTTAAGATCCACTTATTGATTGAAGTAATAGATCTCTCTTCTTCTATTAAATTAGATTTTTTTCTAAAATTTTACAGAATTCAAAACTTAATTATTAGAATAATTTATTCTAGCGCATTAGAGTTGGTATAGTATTAAAAAGTTTGAGTAGTATGTATGAAGTTATAGCTAATAGGTCACGTTGGTAGTATATTACCGGTGTGACTTCTACCCTCTTAATCTTGACTTTCATTTTTTTTTTATTTTGTTTTTCGAGTAACACGTTATTTGTGTTACGTTGTTTGATTTCTATGGTATGTATCATGTCACTTAGCATCAACGACACTATAAATCGTTATCTCCTGCTGTTACGGGTTATCAAGAGTCTCGTTAAATTACAATTAACTAACATAGTGATACTTAGTTAGTCGACAAGTCTACGATATCCTCATCCCCACTATTAGGAGTCTTGTTTAATTACAATTGGTCAGTTTGGTGATAATAGGTCCATAGTGTGTCGTAAATGCCTGCTACTTTAAAGTCTTTGTTAAGTTCTGATCGGCTTCACTTAGTAATACTTTCGGTCGGTCAACCGGTTGACAAGTTGTAAATCACTTTCTTTACTACGAGTCTTGTTAAGTTACAGTCAGTAGGCTTAGTGATATTTGATTGGTCAACCGGTCCATAACTCCACAAAAGTCAAGTGAATACGAAGATACTTTAAAGTTCGCACAAGTTTTTAGTTGCTCGATGGATCATTTTTTTATTGCCTCACATAGGTATTTAATTGCCTGGGGTCATTTTAATCGCCTCACACAGGTTATTAGTTGTCTGGAAGGTCATTTTTCACCGTCTCATACGGTCTTTAAATTGATTGGGGGTCGTTTTGATCGCTTTACACAGGTCTTTAGTTGTTATGGTGGACTAAAATCCTTTTGATACTTCAACACTGTAATTGTCATGCGGATTTTAAGATATGAAGCTTAGTTATAATACATACTCAAATTTGGGGATTCTCTATAGTGTTGCAGACGTGTTGACGGAGGATGGATGAGCTCTTCATCGTGATGGCGTGCTGTTACTCCTCACCCAAGTTGTCATGATAGATGCAACACCCAACTATAGCTCTATCTGGCCTCTTTGAATCCTCATTTGAGTTTAAAATAACTCCAGACATATCATTATCTACTCTTTTACTCCTACTTGATTGTTGAAGATGCTATCTTTCTAAATACTTGGGATTCACATGGATACTATGAGTCATGTGTTGTGACTACAAATCATTCCTAACTGTAGCAGATATCGAAACTAAACCATTGATTACATGTGCAAAGCCAAGTTTCTTCTCAATCATCTGAAAGGATTGAGGAGGGAGTACTCTTTTCCAAGTTCCAAAAAGATGTTTCATACTTGAATGGATAGAAAGATCAACCTACCTGTATGTCTTGCAGAGTACCTTAGGTAGTTTGACAGCAAAATATTTTATATAATCCCACCCATTGTTCTTCACAATATTGTCTAAGAGAAAAAAGATGACAGTTTGTGATTACTTGGAACCTCTATAATGTTAGCACAAACAGCTACATCAATTTCCATGGCAGCATATTGGTTTTCTCCAGCAATAATAGTGAGGTTGATAATCAACAACTTCAAATTGAAAGTAAGCTCAGCAAGTGTGGTCTTATATTGAGACACAAGCTCTTGGTGTGATGGAGGCTGAGACCGAATTTTGGCATGGTGGTTCTGTGTGAGCAAATGAAGACAGGCGAATCTGCACGCGACAAAGGTGGATCTACGTGCGACGGGAGTAGATTTATGTATGACGGCTCTATGCAACAGATCTTTACCTCCACCAGTACCATGTTCCTTTGGGGCTTCTTCCTCGTCACCCTTATTGCCTCCTACCTCAGCTTCTAGATCGTCGTTGAATCTGGCGATCGTTACCTTTTTGCTTTTGAGTGTGGTGGTCGTCGGGAATAATTTTCTCAACAGCTCCACGGTGGGTGCCAATGGTCACGTTCGTTGATAAGCTCCCAATGTGACTTCTCCCCCTTTGAGTGTTGACCTTTCTTCTCTTTTTATACTTCCCTTCTTTGTCACTTTATCTCTCGAGCAACGCGTCATTTGACTTCTACAACGTGTAGGCTGCACTCCATTGCCTAACTTCTATGGTATGCATCATGTTGTCTGACATCAACAATATTGTTAGTCGTTGTCCTCTATTGTTATGGACTATTAGGAGTCTTGTTAAGTTATAGTCGACCAGCCTGATGATACTTGGCCAATCGACTGACCTGATGATACTTGGCCAATCGGCTGGTCCATAGTATCATCGCCCCTATTACCAAGAATCTTGTTCTATTATAGTTAGCCGACTTGGTATACTTGGTCGATCAACCCGTCCACTATGACGTCGCTCTTACTATCAATAGTGTTGTTAAATTACAGTCGATCAACTTGATAATACTCGATCGATTGGAAGGTTCACAGTGTTGTCACCCTTATTACAAAGAGTTTTGTTAAGTTACCCAAACAGTGCAATAGCAAAAAAAAAATAATTCCATTCTAATAGAGAGAATAAATTATACTAGTTCATTCTTTTGAGAAATAAAAATTGTATTATCTTTTGTTTATTTTAATAAAACATTTTTTAGGGTGAACATGAGTTTCCTAAAAACGTTTCTGCCATGTAGTTTTAATATTATTAAAAGATGAATTTAAGATTTTTAAATATCTGAATTATTCTTATATTATAAATCAAAATACATAATTAAAAAAATTAGAGTATCTCAATTAAATATTTTTAATATTATTTTTCTTCTATTCTTTGAATTTATATTTTATATACTACTTCAAGAACTAGCTATTTTTCCCTCAACCTTCTGAAACCACTCTCCTTTTTTTTTTTTTGCATACTTGATCTTATTAACTATTTATTCATTTCAATCTATCATCTTAATTCACTATTTTTAAATTTAATTTTAATTTTTTTAAAATTACTAATAATTAAAAATAATATTATATCTCAATTTAAATTATTCATTATAAGTTTAAAATATAATTTATATATTTAAATATATTTACTTTTAATAATTTGTTATTATAATATAAATTTTATATTAAAAATATTTATTTATGAGTCAAATAGCCAGAAGAATTATGTCTCGTATAAAAATCTTATTAAGTTCAAACAAAATTATTCTTTGTCATGATACAAGTGGCTTGCTATCAAAATGTTAAAATTGTTTACTTATTAAAAAATAAATATATAAAATAAATATTTATCTTATATAATATACATAATAAAATACTAGTAAAATTTTAAATTATGAATTTTAGAAACTCATTTAAATTTTATTTTATATTTAAATATAGACTAAAATATATTTTTGTTCCATCAAATATCTCAAATTTTGGTTTAAGTCTCTATATACATTCAATATGTTTTTAGTGTCTTCATTTATTAAAATTAATGTAATTTACTAAAAAAACATGTATTTCAATTATAGAGACAAAATGTAATAAAATTTTTTGAGAACTAAATCTAAATTTCAAATCATTTTAAGGAAAAAAAATTCATACTTTAAAATATTAAAAATTTATTATAGAGATATAAATTACTCTGTTTGAGTGGTTTTTAGTTGTAAGTTTCAAAAATTTTAAAAAGTATAACAAAATTTTACTTTATAAATTTTTTTTTTAATTTTAGCTTCAAACTAAACTTACTTTTGAAAATTTTTTATTCTATTAAAAATAATTTAAGGATGTCATTATGTCACAGTAACAATAGTAATAATAATAGTGATAACAGTATCGATAGTAGTGATATCTTGATGATAGTAGCAACATAATCGATATTGTTAGTAATGACAGTAAGTGTGGTAGAAATGATCATTTTAGAGAGTGATTTTTTAAAATTAAAAATCAAAATTTCAAAAAAAAAAAACTTTATTTTAAAAATGGATGTAAAATGTCTTGAAATTGATTTAAAAATCAATTCAACTCTATTTAACTTTCTTAGAGTAGTTTTAAAGGTAAATGTTTAACAAATGATTTTAAGAATTTTTCTTTAACGATGGTATTTTATATATTTCCTCAACCTTTAATTTCTTTCAATATATCCTTTTCAATATCGTTTAGTTTGAAAATGAATTTTTATATTATTTTTTAAAAATTATGGATAATTAAAAAATAACATTGTATTATAATATACATTTTTTATCATAAATTTAAGATAATTTAAATGTTTAAAAATATTTATTAATTAAAATTTTAATTATAATATAATTTACATATTTAAAATTGTTTATTAAAAATTTTAATTATATAAAATAAAAATTTATTATGTATATTGAACGTATTAAAATGCTAATAATTAATAAAATTAATTGTTAAACTAATCCATCGATTAGTACAATTTAATATAAAAGATATGTCTATGTATACAAATATTTTTAGGTAATTATAATTTTATTTTTTCTAACTTTAAACCATTTTTATTTAAATATCAATTTTTTTATTAATAATTAAAATAAATAATATAATATTAATAAGATGAGATAAAAACAAATAATATTAGGAATAATTGAGAAAGACCATTAATGGAAGATTTAGATATTATTTACAAAATTTTAGGTTTTAACTGTATTATCACAATTGTATTTTCTTAATTTTTATTAGAAAAAATAATATTAGAATAAAATAAAAAATTTACTAAATTATTAAACTATAGAAAAAAAAAGAGAAACTACATTAAAGTTTTAAGGATAAAAATAAAAAATACAAAAAGCTATAAATTACAAGCCCATACACAATTTCTAATAGCATCTGGAAAACAAACGTTATAAGTCAGTAAAAAAAATCCAAATAGATGATAATTAATTGAATTATTTTGCTTCTAGTTTTGATTTTTTTTTCATCTAAATCAAACCAATTCAATTAAGACGTTTGGTTTGAATTATTAGGTGTGATGAAATAAATTATTAATTTTTTGAAAATATGTTATGTGTAAATTTTATATTATTAATTATATAATCATAAATTATCACGAAGGATAAATTTATTTTTTTTACAATAATTACCTTAAAAGTCAATTAATTTATAATTGAAAAACACGGTAAAATTATTCTATACATGTTATTAAATTTTTTTTTTATCTTCAGTTATTGTTTATTTTATATAAATTTTAATTTTATATTAATGCAAGATAAAAATATTTCTTATTCTTAAGTGCCTAAACATTTATTTTATTTTATATATATTTGTTTTATAGTTATTAATTTATATATATATAATTAATTTCTTTACTCAAAATATTAAAAAATTATATAATAAATGATCAAAATACTTGATAAAAATAAATAGGATTATAAGAAAATCAAAATGAATTATGAAGACAAAGTAAAAAATAGTGGGAAAAATGAAGTACCAAGCTGAAAAATGTGTTAATTTAAAATATTATTAGTTTGGTGTGAATATAAAATAAAAAGAACTAATCAATAAAACCAACTTGAACTAAGTTAATTTGTTTGTTTAGATTTTTGGATCAATTCAATAAGATAAACTTTTAAATTCGTTGATCAAACAAATTATAAATTTGTTGAAATGACTTGCTTAACATATTCATAATTCCAACTTTCTTTTTCAAAAGCTACCTATAAACAGTTTTTTAAATTAATAAATTTTTAAAAATTCTAACTTAAACAAATTAACTAAAACTTTTTAAAATAAAAGTAACCTTTTCATAAAAAATAATTAAAACAAACGAAGTGGTCTTATTTTTCTAATTAAAAATACTTGTCTCATTGTATATGTATATGTGTGTGTTTTACACAGGTAAGGATGATGTGAAAGTTGTGAAGTGGTGGTAGACCTTGATTTCTTTTAATTTTGTGAAATAATGTTGTAATTAGACCTTACCTATCAACATAGAAAGAAATCTCTTCGGATAACAACATACACAGTATATTATTGCTAAAAATACATTGCATTGGTAACATCTGATTTGAGAGATGTGGACTTCTTTATGTCTATTACCAATTGCTAAGGCATGCGCAACCGCATGCCATTCCGTCGTGAAATCGAACTTCAACTTTTTCCCAATTGACCCTTCAAATAAGTGCGCATTTTCTAGATCGATCAACAACGTATCCAAACAAGAAATATTGCCATCCCTGTTATCATCATTACTTAACAAAGTTGATGAAATTTGAATCCTTCATAGTTCATCCTTCAATCTTGTACTTTATAAAGGTCAAAAAGGTTGTCCCATATGAAAGTTGTTGAATGGGGAGAACGCCAAATATAGAAAGACAAGTGGCTGCATATCCTAAGCATGCCCACTAATAAACGTTAAGAAATACCATGAGGTTGACGGAAGTAATTTTTATTCATTGACCATAGTCACAAATAGGAGATATCAAATATGATGGGCAGAGATTTGCTACCAAATCATATGTGTATATAATATCCCTTCATTTGTTCTTAATTAATCATAGCTTCTTTAATTAGTCTCCTACCAACTAAATCCTTTTCATGACTTTTCAAGTTTCTCCTATTTGTGCAATGCGGACATATATAGCTAGGAGAAAAAAATACATAACTCGTCTATCGATGCCAATTGTTGTCAATTATTTTCGTGGCTTTTAGTTCTAGTCTATCATTCAATTCAATTATTTGTTTTGTCTAATAATTCCAAAACTTCTTGTCAGCGTACTCTTTTTGTATTTTTAATCTAAAGATTGATGCATGCTTTATAGTGGTCTATTAACAATCATTTTTGTTGTATATTCTTCATTGTCCTTACATATTTTGTTAGATGCTCTCAATTACCATGTAGCTATAACAACTTCGGAATTGAAACTTCTAGACACAGTTACCATTGGAGTTTGAAAGTAACAAGACGGGATTATATCATCATTAATTAATTCATTTGATGGTTCCGTTATCACATCCTCAGTTTTCTAATACACCCTTTCCTAAAAGAAAATATAACATCAAGTTCAAATCACCCCCTCCATCTCTGAAAGGGATGAATTCATTTGTATTTTTTTTATTTTTATTTTTCAAGTAATCTTGTCATTCGCTTTTTAAGTGATGTCTGACAATTGGCTGCCTATGGAATGTACATGTGCATGTTTATATGCATGCGTTGTCACTTGGGTTTAATAAAGCATAAAACTTCAAAATTTTCTCTCTTCAAATTTGTCTACACAAATTTAGCCACATGTAACTCCAATAAGGCAAAGAATGATCACACTTGAATCTTTAGACTTCACCAGGTCGAACCTTTAACAGCTAAATCAAACTCTTGAATAATTAATTCTCCTCCGTAGAGATAGATATTTCTTCATTCGGTTTGCCGTGTATTTAAAACAAGAGGAGGGTTACCGATACACATTTTTACATTTTTTTAATTAAAATTTATTAAAAATTATAAAATTACGGGTAAAATTTAATAAATAAAGAATAAAACTTAACCATAGAGAATGTGGTAGAAAAATATATTGAAGGGGGTTTGGCCAGAATTTCTCTTAAAACAAAACAAAACAATTAAGCCATGCTGGTGAGGGGATTAATTTCAATGTACATTGTTTACTTATGGTGTTTGATTGGAAGAAAATAGGAGGGACGAGAGAAGGGAAGAGGGATTTTTTTTTTTAAATTTTATCTCGTTTAATTTAGAAATTTAAAAAAGAAAAAAAAATTGGAATGCTAAGAAAGATTTTGGTTTGAGAAATTATATTTTAAATTTTTATTTAAATATAAAAATATTCACATGCATCAATGAACTTGCTTGCTAGTTTGTTAGCTAAATTTCGAAAAACGTAATGGAGATTGAATCTATCAAAAGATACTAATCTCTCACGACATCACGAATGAATGTTTGAATATATTTAACGATTTACTGCTTCTCGAAATAATACATGAAGAAAACTAAAATTAAAAAAGCCAAAAATTGTAGATTTTCAGATGGGAAAGAGGAAGTTAACTTGTACCAGTTATTAGTTCCCTCGTTAATCTTATCCGCAGCAAGAGTAGAACAAGCTCCGATACATAGATCAACATGCTCCCGAGTCCTTGGGACTATTTCTCCACTTGCCTTAGTAATAAAGTATTATTTTATTTTTGGGTTTCAAAATATGTAGATAAAGGTTTATTTTCCTTAAGTTTGTTAAGTCTTTTTTATAAGAGGAGAAGAAGTCTGAGAGACATAAACAAAGAGTGAATTTTCACAGGTAAAAGAGAATAGAGAGGAAAAGAAACTCTTTTCATCTCTACATAGAATAGTCACGTTAAAATTCCAATATCTACTTCGTCAACCGTTGGATCGGGTTGAAACCTTAACAACAGGTTCAACACACATATTTCTATATCTTGACCGTTTGGATATTGATTTGGAAATTTTTGTGTGAGAAATTGTGCTCGTACAGTAACACGATTTCGTGAGTTCTTCACTTTCTTGTTTCTTATTTCTTATTCTTCATTTGTAAGCTTTGTTTCTTATTTGTGTTGGTTGGCTGTATACACAAATTTGTGCTCTTGATTGAACACTCTTGTACCCTTATTTGATTATAGTGGATTTATTTATTTAATCTAGACGACCTGTGATTTTTAGCTCTCATATTGAGAGTATTTTTCACATTAAAAATTTTGGTGTCTCTTGCATGATTCTTCTCATGGTTGCTGACATTGTAGTCTGTGATTACTCTTTATAGATTCTTGTAAGAAGGGAAATTCATATCCGCTGCATTGTTGTCACATTGGTGGTGTATTATTGATTTTTCCCGTCAGAGTAGTAAAGCACCAAGTAGTAACAAGACTAGGGACAATACTGTGTCTAAAACCTAATTTGTAATTAGGAAATGAAATGAATGGTAATTAATTAAGTACTTAGATTGGGATCAATTCATCAAGTGTTTTTATAATTGAAGAAGTTCTAGCTAGTTTTTGTCCATACGTAGTTTTGACTTTAATTTTGGAACTCGCGTGGAAATGTTTATGTTATAATTGGATAAAAAAATATATAAATATTTATACAAATAATAATAAAAGAGTAAAATGAATTTACACTACAAGAAAAACATGAATTCGTGTAAGTTTATGCTAACCAATGAACATGAATGCTAATTGTGATTTAGGGTCATCCGATGCTAAAATAGTCAAAGCTAATTGGTAATGTTTTTTTTTTGTGGTTAAGACTATGTTAATATCAATCCTTTTTAATTTAGCACAACTTGTAATTTAGGGCCAACTTGATCGATACTAAGAATAGAGGGAGGAAAATATTATCGTTGTTGATAATTGGCTTCGCCACCAACACTGTGTCTTTGTTGCAATGTCCTTGATAGAGGTGATTTCCAATGGTGCACCACCACTAATTTTTGCTCATCTCTCATCTTATAATGTAAGTTTGTAAGGTGAGAGTCGTTTTCTATTTTTACAATACATCCCATCACACATAATACTATTAGACTTGATATGTGAATAATATGGTAGGTGACTTAATAATAGATTTAAAATAAATTCTGATTACATTTTAGAATGTAGGTTTAAGTATAACTCAACCACACAAAATTGATTAATTAATGAGAGTTGCCTCCACTTATTTACTCTATTTAAACTCTATTTCTAATAATTGTAGAACTTAAATTTTTCTTAACAAAACTACTACCCACTTGCCACCTCCAAATTCACCTCCCATAAGTACAAATCACCTTGTCATTATCCTTCACTTAGACCATAACAAGTGTTCTAGTGATGCCTCCATCAAACTCTCAAGTTCCAATAAGTGTCCTCCTTCCTTTCTTTATCCGAACATGTCACTATAAAAGTAAAAAAAAAAAATCAAAATTTGAAAGATGAAGAAAAATGAATAGATATATATGAATGAAAGGAAAGGAAAAATAGTAAAAGGAGACGAGAGATTATGGAAAGGAGGAAAGTGAGTTGGAGATGAGAGATGAGAATGGGGAAGGAGAATGATTTTTAAGAAGAGGAAGAGGAAAGTTTCATTTTTGTACCAAATTAAATAAATTAAAATTTAGTGTGGGCCATGGTTGATATTTGGTCAATACTAATTTTTTCATTTTTCATTTTAATCAATAATTAAAGGTAACTTGACTGAATTTATTATAAAGATATATTTTTTAGAAATTATTATTTACTGTGCACACAACACTAACTTTTCTAGTTTTTGTTAAAATTAAGAATTAAGTTGATGTTAATTATACAAATTATTATTTCGAGTGAGTCATGGTAATTTTACACTCTTTAATTTTAGCTTTTAACTTAGCCGATACTATTTAATTAAATATTAAAATAAAAATTAAATGTTACATTCCGAGAAATTAAATAAGAGACATTTGATAGAAGTTAAGTGTATAATTATGTTGATATTAACTTATGAGTGAAGTACAATTTATTTTTCTTTTTTAATTTCTTCTTCTACAAGTATTTTTAAAGAAGTTTGTTTAAATAAAATTTTAATATCTAACTAATAATTTATTTTTGTGTTACATGTAAAATTAAATTAAAAATAATTGAAATTATATTTTTATATTTAATAAAAATATTATTTTAAAAAAATAATAAAAAATTGTAATGAGAAAATAATTTACCTATAAATAAATACAAATGTAAGATAAAATATACGAAAGTTAATAATTATAACACAATTTTAATAAATTTATTTCATAATTATTATTTTATTTGGAATGAATATTTTGTACCATACTTTAATATAGAATTATAACATGATATTTGAACCTTTTTTATTAATAAAATTTAATTTATTTTTACTTCTATCATTAAATTTTTTGTTATTATACATCAAAAATATAATTTAAAGAAATAAAAATATGTTTTTATTGGAAAATCATATATTTATTATATTTAAAACAAATAAATCATAAAACGTTAATTATATAAACAATTAAAATTATTTAAGACTATATATTTTATTTCTTCTAACTTATATACCGAATAAACAAGAGAAAAATATGTATTAAAAAAGATTTAATATATTTGTTTCAATATTAAAAATAATTTTCTCTTTATACATATTTAATTATTGTTTATATTTGTAATACACGTACATATACCGGCGTGGGGATCGATGCTACGTACGGACAATATGATGGAGTATTCCATTATGTATGTTCAGGTTTTTGAAAAAATATTTTAATTAATATCTTATTGAACAAATTTTTATTATATAAAATTTATGTTATAAATAATTAAAATTTAAAAAATTATTTGTGTATAGATATGAAGTAAAACTAAGATAAGTTTATTTATGAACTAAAATTAGCTTATATGAATTATTTATGAAAAAATTTATTTTATTTTTGTATTAAAATATTTAGATAAATTACTATATAAATATTTATAAAATATTACCACATTTTAAAAATTAAAAAAAATCATAATTAAAATTTTAAAATTAACTAAATAATTATTATCCTACCAATATCACATATATGACAAAAATATTAAAAATAAAATTATTAATTATCATTTATTTATTTTTAATTTAAAAAATTAAAATTTAAGTATCATAAATTTAAAAAAAATTGTGACACAAAAAATTTGAACCGGGACTATCAATAATTTTAAAAGTTAAAACTAAAATCTTAAATATAAATTAAAATATCAAAACTAAAATCATATTAAAATGTTAAAACACACCCACAATCTAAAATATAAATTAAAATGTTAAAAGTAAAATCACATTAAAATGTTAAGCACACACAATCTAAAATATAAATTAAAATGTTAAAACTAAAATCAAATTAAAATGTAAAAACACAAAGGTTAAAACTAAAATCACATTAAAATGTTAAAAAACACACATATTGCTTCATATATTATATTTCAATTTATTTTTATTTTTAAAAATAAAATTATTGTTTGAGATATATTTGAAAAATAAATTATATTAAAATAATTTAAAATTAATAAATTAAAAAATAAAAATAACATCAAAATTAATATATTAAGATTAAATTATATATATTTAAAAAAATTTAACGTAATTACCTTATCTATATAACATAATAAATACATTAATTATATTAATTATATGTAAATTATCACAACTAAAAGTAAAATAAATTTTTATAATATAATAAAAATAAATTATATATAATTATCTTATTTATATAAAATAATAAATATATTAATTAATTGAATTGAATATTTTAAAATAATTTTATTATCTTAATTTAAAATATTCTTTATTGTCTTAATTATTTTAATTAATATTATTTATTTTGTTAATCATATCAATACTAAACTAACTAGAATTAGAGATAAAGACTAAGAAATGATAAAAAAAAATGTTAGAATTTAAATATGACAAAAAAATTTATAATAATTAAAATCAAATTTGAGAAGTGAAATAAAACATATTTAAGATTAATAACAAAAGAAAAGGACAACATCAAAGAATGACCAATTAAATTTGTAAACACTTTAATGATAAAATAAAATAAAATAAAACAAAATAACTAATAATAAGTTGATGTTATCTTACCTTCTAAGTTTTCCTGTCTCAGTCAATAATTTTATCTCTCATTTTCTTTTGTACTTTTTCTATTTTGTTTCTGTGAAAGATTAAAAAAAATTGATCTCGCTCAATATTCTTCAGTGTAACTTGATTTTGGTCTTGGTTTGAGATGAGTCATTCACACCTTCATCTCTTTACTAATAGAAAGTTCCTCAATATTTTATATTTTGAGATTAATTTATAGTTCAAATCACGTAATTTATTTGCATGTTGGTTTGATTATTTGGTCCTACGGCTGTTTTACTCTTGTGTATTTAAACAATTGTATTAGGTTCTAACATAACGATTATTTATCAGATATAACAAACTAATCAATTAATTCAAATTTTAAATTTTGAAACCATATTTCATTATTATTAAAATAAAATTTATTAATGAGTTAATTTTATATAGACAAAAAATTATAAATATTAAAATTATTTTATTACTATATGTTTGTGTCACTTTTATTACTTTATTAGTTAACCGATGATTAATCCCACAAAAAAAGTTAACCGATGATTAAAGATATTTTTTAAATTTAATTTACTTAATTAATTATGATTAAATAAATATACATTGCAAATATAAACATGAATATATTATTTTATCATTATTATTATTTAAGTATATGTTTTGTTGAATTTTTGGCATATATTTATAAGAATTATTTATTACCGATATTATTTTAAAAAAATAAACTAATCAAATTTTTTTATAATTTTGGTTTAAATACATAATACGAGCCCACAACAAATAAAATACTTATAATAGATTACTATTGCTATTACTATTATTATATTAGATTATTTAATTTAAAGTTTATTAAATATACACTTAATTCTAATATAATGATAGATTTACCTATAATTTATTTTTCTCTTAAATTTATAATTAATTACTGTTTATGGTATATTAAAAATAACTTATAAACACAAAATATTATCTTTATTTAAAATATACAAAGTTATAAACTAATAAAGGAAATTATAATTTTTAAAAAATGTATAATACAATGTTAAAAGCAAATTATCCCAATATAAATAAAGAGAAATATAAACAAAATTTGCTTATGAAAAATCAAATTATATTAAGTATTTTGTTTAAATATTTTTAATAACCTTAACTAATATTAATTAATTAATTAATTAATTAAGATGATTGATGTTATTTTTAAGTGATCGCATAACCTAAATCTTGACCACCCATATATGGTCTAAATATATAGATATATGTGTATATAAAGTGGGATGAGTAAATCTGGATCATATAACTATAAATGAAAGGTTATGATTAAAAACAATTAAATACTCATACTGCTGCCTAAAAACATCATAAGATTTTATAATTTAATTCAAATCATTTATGGACGATACATGTTCACTCATCTCACTTTTTCATTATAACACTCCCTATATATATATATATCATAAATTATCTTAATTAATTTCAATTAAAATATATACTCAATCTAATTACTTTAATAACTACAATTACATATATTTGTGAATTAAAAATAAAATAATGTGGTTGCATTTTGGCTTTAAAAAAAATATAGTATTTTCATATAGGACACAAATTTTTTTTATTAATATAATTGATTTATATACTTGATCTTTTAATTTTTTTATCTCTTTCAATCATTTTTTTTATATTTTATTTAAATTTAATTTTAATAATTTAAAAAATTATCAATAGATAAAATAACCTTATATTAAAATTTATATATTTAAATATATTTATTTATTATAAAATTTAATTATAATATAATTTATATACTAAAAACATTTATTGTTTATAATTTATAAGATAAGTTTTTTATTCTGTAGACAAGGACCGATAAATTAATAGGGTCATCAAATGTTGACAAAAGTTGAGTTTAATTTCTGGCGGTCAACTTTCATTAACAGGTTATTTGTAAAAAGATCGTTAAAAGAGATGACATATGTTGACCTAAAAATTGATTTTCTAAAGGTTTATATTTTAATTATCCTTTATGATAATCATGGTACTTATGTCTAACTGGCAATATTAATAATTATTGGACAATAATTAATGATTGAGGGAGAGAGAGAGAAATAGGTTTAACTTTGGGATGAAAAGAAATAACTTGACAGAATGAACAAAATGACAGAGAGGTGGGTAATAAAGGGAGGGGTTTCCTATTTTGTCCAATCTGGCTTTAGAAACATAAATTGATTATGGAATGAAAGTCATGAGCCAGCGTTTGTCCATAAAGTATCCTCTAACTCTAAGCCGTTGAGTTCTGTTATAAATTTGTAGGACCCATGAGGGGCACATGGCCCCGATATGTCTTGGGTCTATTGGGACAAGATTAGGGAAGGGTGCCTTTGCGTGGGTACCCCGGTGTTGGGTCAACTAGAGCATATTTCCCCACCTAATGCACAGAAGGATACCCTAAGCTAGACAGCGTTGTTCCCATGTGCACAAATTTAAGAGCAACATTCCAAAACGACAACCTCCTTTGTGCTCCCCTTCTCTTTCTCTTCCCCCCTCACATTCTCTTAACATCATCTTTTCGACAACTACGAACAACCTTAGAACAATACCTCTGCCTTCCACATTCTATCCTTACCATTTTCATGGAACCTCTACCAAATTATCTATATTACTCATCCATCATCATTCTTTTTAATCTTCACCCACCCATATATCTTATACTTCTCTATACTTTATTACTCTTCAATCTCTCCTACATCGCAACTAACTTCTTTAATATGTTTTCATTTTTATTTTTCTATGACTAATTCAGTTTCTAACTCATTAAATAAATAAAATATTATTACTTTAGTTCGATTGAAACTATCTCTCATTCTTTAAATAAGATTTTTAATTTCAACTTTATAAGTAAAAAATATATAAATAAATAATGAGACTCCATATTAAACGTGGTTATTACATTTTTGTACAAAATTAATAAATATTTTACCTTTTCTATAAGATAATAATAAAAAATAAATAAATAAAATAAGGCCGTATGCTTTGTGTAATTTTAGTTGTACAATCCTCTTGTTTCTATCTTCGACAACCCTCTCCGTGTCTTCACTATTATGTACAAACAATATATTTAATTTTTGGCTAATCAATGTTTTATTTTTTTATTGATTTGAGTCAACAGATTATTTTTCACACATTCGTGATTCATGTGCATACATTCCCGTGATGATTTGTTGTAAATCTCATGTGTAATTTGAAATTAGCCTTTCTTGAGAAATCATTTGGATTAGACATCATACATGTGGAAAATGGGAATATATATAGAAGGATCTTTTTGACTTTTATTTGAAACCAAGACAAAACATAGTGCACAAGGGTAAACTTGTATCTACAATAATTATTACTTTTAAATGAAAATTATTTACTCATTCGCAGTTGTCTTAGGACTTGTTATATTCTAATTATGGCTATAGGGTTCGACATATCCCCATTTGTCACTTTCTCTTCCCCTACTTTCCCTATTTTATATGGAATCCAAAAAGAAATTTTACATTTACATAGAATCTTACAAACAATTTGTAGATTTTGTTGTACACAAGGTGACATATCTATAACTAAATTCCCTTTTCTCTGTGACAGTTTACATAAACGATGCAACTGCTACTTATGTTGCTTGATTGGGGGAAAAAACAGTCTAGTCATAGGCGATTGTTGAAAAAATGGGACCCTTCTATTTTTAAGTGTGACCATTGCCAATGATTCAATTTCAGTTACCAACATAAGCGATTATTGGGGGGGAAAAAATGACCTTTCGTGTTGAACATCGGCGTAACTTCTAGTCATACTCGAATTCAATGACTAACGATCTTCATTTGAAAAACAAATCCCATAATTATCTAAAAATGCTAATTAATATTATGCCATTGTTTTTATTCATTAATATTAATTTAATAACATATAAATGAACTCCTCTGTTTTCCTCCGCCAATCATGCTAGAAAATTTTGAAAAAGTATCAAATGGCAAAAAGAATTCACACTAATTTGGCATTGCGCCGTGGTTCCAAGGAAAGTAGTACTCAATAAATGGAATGAGCTAAATGTTTTATATAAAAATTGGATGAATTCAACCTTGACGGCAAACAATATTGCGGCATATTACCAATCATGGTCGTGAAAAATAGGGGACATTCTCATGCTAGATTGACCTTGTTTCCACCAACAAAAACTCAAGAGGTTTAATAAGTTATATGATTAGATGGAGACTTGGATGAGTTTGAAAGGGATGGGGGGAAGGAATTATTTTTCCAATTTTATGTAAATACTTCTCACTGATAGAAATTAAAACAAAATTATAATTTACCTTTTTAAAAAATTTCTCTTTATTTTTTAAATGTTTTGTAATTTTATAAATTTAACTATAAAATTTTGAACTTTCATTTCTTTTTCTCAAATATCCTCCTTTGAAATATTCCCTTAATATCTATTAATGACAAATATATTAACGTGTATGTAATGCAGAAGTTGAGAGTGTAGAATCTATACTTTATTAATTAAAAATAAAGTAAATAATGTATTTTTAGTAATGCTTAAATTGTATTATCATTTTTAATTTATTTTAAAAGTTACACTCTTCTTTAAAAAAAACAATATGTTAGTCCATTTCAATGTAAAAAAAATAAAATAATGATATTTTTCTCTTTTTTATGATTTTTTTAAAAAACAATTTATTTCACACTTATTACTGATCACTATAGCAGTTAAAATAAGTTGAATAGTTTGATATAGTCTAACAAGTTAAGATGTGAAAAAGTGAGTTTAGTTAAATTTTCATATGAACTACATATTTATTGGTTTGTCAAGGGTCAAATTGGTATATTTTGTATAAATTTATATAATTACAAAAAATAATACCAAATTAAATATGCTTGAAATTCATGTACTCAACTTGACTTTTTTTTTTTTACTCAAATTTAAGAACACAATCTAACCCATTCGATGAGACATATTTTCACAATTAATTAATATAGTAAAAAAAAATGAGAAATTTTCACAATTGATAGCAGTAATATTTTAATTTTTATTTTATTTTCTAAAGTTTTAAAATGTAGCACATATCATCTCCTAGAAAAAGTGTAATTTTTACAAAAGGAGAATGCTAACAAATACAATCAAAAGTAAAAAAAAATTATAAAAATATAATATTTAATATTACTAATTGGCCCTTAGAACAATTTTAATAAAAAAGTATTGATTTATTAATCATTGAACTAATATCCTAAAATATAATTTAATTTTTGCTTAAAAGAAGAGGTTTAATTTACCTTTAAAAATAATAGTAAGATATAATTTCCTTGGTAAATTAAGTTTCAAGTGGGCAAAATCTACATGCAGTGGAAAAGGTACAAAAATGTTTATCACAACTATGTTCTCTCTAGTTGCCATGTTTATTATGCTAACACGAAAAATAACAAGAAATGTTTTATTGTATTTGGATTTGATTGATCTCATTCGAGCTTAAGTTGAACAAAATTATTAATAGTGATATTGTTTTAAACATATAATTGCATTTTTGGGTTTAGGTTTAAAACTATTGGTTAACAATTTCTTACTAATTAATGTATACGCTAGGTGATTTTTTTATGTAATGGAAATGATAAATATTTATTTTATATAATTAAAATTAAAATAAATGAATTTTTTAATATATAAATTATACTATAATTTAAATTTATAATAAATAATTATATTTGAATATATATTATATTTTATATTTATAATAAATATTTTAATTATGATATAAAGTTATTTTAATTATTGATAGTTTTTAAAATAATTAAAATTTAATTTAAATATAAAAATAAAAAATAATGTATTAATAGAGATATACAATTAAGAATACTAAGTATACAAATAAAAAAAAGTCATATGAGATGGTCGAAATAATTTTTTTAGCTAGTTGTAAAAATGTGTGATAGAAGAAAGTATATTAAAAATGTATATTTTAATTTATAAAATAGAAATAAATTTTAAATTTATTTTTATTTTCTCATCGAAGAAGACTGTGCTACACTATAAAAGGATGAATTTAAAGGGAAATATTATAAACTACGAAAACGAAAGTAGTTGATTTTTATACGTTGAAAGTTTAATTGATATGCATTATTAATATAAAAAAATTGTACTCTTAATTAGTCATAAATTATCAATTGTATTATTAAACCTATCATAATAATTTAAATTAAATAAGTTGCTGTACATATTACTAAATTTACTTTTATATATATAACATATCTAGAGTTAATTATATTATAATTTAATTTTTTAATTAGATTTATTTTATACTTTATTTTATTTCTCTTTCTTCTATATTACATCATTTATTATATTTATAATAATAATTATTTTCCTCCCCATGTATATGCACCTCAAGTGGTGGAAAGACAACTTTCTAAAAAAAAAAATGTTGCGACATCTAATAAGGTGAATACACATTTAAGGGAAGAAACGGATATAAAAGAAAAAGGAAACATCTAAAGTATAATTTTGATATTTTATCTCATAGTAAAATTTTATTTTATTTCTTTATTTTAAAAAAATTTATTTTTAAAATTTTTTTTAAATATTATTTTCAAAAAAATAATTTTTTAATTTTAAGATATGATTTTAAATTATTTTTTTACTTATCTAAAATATGAAACTTATCTTATTAAATTAATTTATATAAAAATTATAAAATTAAATTAACATTCAAACAAAAAACCATAAATATTATAAAAATAGACTAAAAAGTAAGTTCATTAAGCAATTAGAAAAAAAATTTGTTCATATAATTTATTTTTTATAATATTTTATCATATTTATGATATTTTTTATTTAAATAATTATTTTTTATATAAATAAATTTAATGAAACAAATTTTATATATAAAATAAAAAAATAGTTTAAAATTATGTCTTAAAATAAAAAAATTATATATTTTTTAAAGACAACGTTAATTTGAGAGTTAAATGGTCAAAAATAACTTTAAAAATAATCAAAATAAATTTGTACAATAAAATTAAAAATTAAAATTATAATTTAGGGAATGAAAAATAAAGTGATAAATATGAGGCGTGATTTAAAAAAGAGAGAGTGCGAAGTGTATTAGAAAAGGGTGCCGTATATAAAAATGATAGATAAAAGGGGGATAGTAGTAAAATGGAAAAGAGAAGGGTAACATGGTCTTGTTATTTTATAAATAAGGTTCGAATTCGTTGACCCTTAGAATTCCAGTGGCGGCCCCTACGGCGTTGGCCTTGGTTAACTCTTTCTCTCTCTCTTTGTCCAATGTCCATGTCCTTCTAGTATTAAAAAGCCAAGCCAAGGCACTAACAACCAACATAACAAAGCAGATAAGAACCAAAGCCTGCTCTGCACCACTGTGTCTGTGTCCACACCCTGTCTTCTCTCTTACTCTTAACTAACACCATCATGGATGACCTTCTCTTCTCCTCCCTTAAGCTTCTTTGTCTCTCTTTCACTCTTCTTCTCTTGGCACTCAAGCTCGCCGTCTTGCTCTGGTGGCGACCCAGAAAAATTGAAGGCCATTTCTCCAAGCAAGGCATCAGAGGCCCCCCTTATCGTTTCTTCATTGGAAACGTTAGGGAACTTGTCGGCATGATGTTGAAGGCCTCTTCCCAACCCATGCCTTTCTCTCACAACATTCTTCCCAGAGTCCTTTCTTTCTACCATCACTGGAAGAAAATTTATGGTACTCCACTCCTTCTTTTCTCAATTTCAAATTAATGCTGCATTTCATATTTTCACTCATCATTAAAGTTGGCGCTCTTCAGTGCCATCATGATGATGATGTTTCTTTTGCAAGCTCTGTGTTACTCCCCATCCAAGTTAGGGTGTTTCTTTTTTGCAACTTTTCAGCCTTTTTTCTTTTTCTGAGTTACTTCCTAGCTGTTGGATGCATGATGTTGAAGTTCCAAGTTTGGACGCTAGCTAGCTAGCTAGCTACCTCCACCTTTTTTTTCTTCACTACCATCCTTGCCTCAAAATCCAACAAAGCCTTCGGCTTCATAGACATTTGTTTCCTACTGTCTGCGTGCTCTGTAAGGATGTCAGTAATGCAAATATTGTCCATATTCTTAACTTCAAAATAAATAAATAAATAAATATAGATATATCCAGCTTATTGATTAAGTAGCTAGGCTCAGTCATAATTTTTATGATGTGTAAGTGCACTTTGTTGGCATTGCGGAGTTGTCATCTCTTTTCCATTGTCCTCTTTGTTTTGTTTTTGTATGGGAGGAATTGAAATGTGACAATGTTGTTGTATATGCTTGGTAACCGTTTTAAAATTGACTTGTCCTCTTCCCACCTCCTGTTATCTCTCTCAATGTCTCTGTGCTGTAGGGTCTACACTACACTATCCATGCTCCCTCTGAAAACTAATGGCTGTCATGTTTCCTGCTCCTTCCTCTTTTGCAAACTTCACACTTACTACTTGCGGGACTGTGGTAGTTCCAACTTTGTGTTAAAAATCCTTATTTCACCGGCCTCACTCTTTTTTTTTTTTTTTATATATATATAATAATTTAATATTATTAATTAATCTCTCACAGGTGCAACATTCCTAGTTTGGTTTGGACCCACCGTTCGTCTCACCGTCTCTGATCCAGACCTCATCCGGGAAATCTTCACATCCAAGTCAGAATTTTACGAGAAAAACGAAGCTCCACCGCTTGTGAAGCAGCTAGAAGGTGATGGGCTCCTTAGCCTGAAAGGAGAAAAATGGGCTCACCACCGAAAGATTATCTCTCCCACTTTTCACATGGAAAATCTCAAAGTAATTAACTCCTACCCCGGGCCTATTATTATTTATTAAAATATACTAAACAAGATTTCGTGTCTAAACATGTGTATGTTATGTTTTTAATTAGTTGCTGATACCGGTGATGGCAACAAGCGTGGTAGAGATGTTGGAAAAGTGGTCGGCAATGGGTCACGAGAAGGGTGAGGTGGAAATCGAAGTTTCGGAGTGGTTTCAAACGCTAACAGAAGATGTCATTACGAGGACGGCATTTGGAAGCAGCTACGAAGATGGCAAAGCCATTTTCCGCCTTCAAAGCCAACAAATGGATTTAGCTGCGGATGCTTTCCAAAAAGTATTCATTCCCGGTTACAGGTATTAACTTTTGGAATTACAATAAATAAATAAATAAATAAATAACTAACTAACTAATAAGATTTGATAGGATATTAACTTTTGGAATTACAAAAATTTATAGATTCTTTCCCACAAGGAGGAATATAAAATCTTGGAAATTGGACAAGGAAATAAAGAAATCACTGGTGAAGCTGATAGGGAGAAGGAGGGAGAATTCGAGGGTGGAAAAGGGGGAAAAGGATTTGTTGGGGCTAATGATTCAGGCGTCGAAGATGAATTCGTCCAATGTGACAGTGGATGACATCGTGGAAGAGTGCAAGAGCTTTTTCTTTGCAGGAAAACAGACCACATCGAACCTGCTGACGTGGACGACCATTCTCCTAGCTATGCACCCACAGTGGCAGGTACGGGCACGTGACGAGGTTCTCAAGATGTGTGGAGCACGTGAGCTTCCCACCAAAGACCATGTTGCAAAGCTAAGGACGGTATGCAAACAGCCCCCTCCCCACCCTTCTACCCTTTCGCGCTACATGAGATTATTATTTGGACCCAAATCTTGCTTTTCTGTTTCTTTCCTCTCACCGCCACCTTTCCCCTTCTCAAGGGAACACAACATTTCATCTAAATCTTTTTTATGATCCTCTGCAGCTCAGCATCATCGTCAACGAGTCACTCAGACTCTACCCGCCCACCATCGCCACCATCAGACGGGCCAAAACAGACGTCCAGTTGGGGGGCTACAAGATCCCACGTGGGACTGAGCTTCTCATTCCAATCCTGGCCGTTCATCATGATCAAGCCATATGGGGCAATGATGCAAACGAATTCAATCCTGCCCGTTTCTCTGATGGTGTGGCCCGCGCCGCGAAGCATCCCTTGGCCTTCATACCCTTTGGTCTCGGTGTGCGCACATGCATCGGACAAAACCTCGCACTGCTACAAACCAAACTGGCCCTGGCAATCATACTGCAGCGTTTTAGTTTCAGGTTGGCCCCTAGTTATCAGCACGCACCAACGGTCCTGATGCTACTCTACCCTCAGTACGGCGCACCAATCATTTTCCGACACTTGTCAACAACGGATCATCATCATCAAGGGTCCTCGTAGGAATCTACCTTGATGCATGCCAATGCCACCACTCTATGCAATTCCAAGTATATATGTGCCGGACTAAATTACCCCTCTTATGCCTTTTCCTTCAAATTAAATTATTAATATAAATACAGAGATGTGTGGCGAGCGAATTTACGGTGGTGCCCATCTTTTTTTTTTTTTCTCCCCTCCTGAACATACTGACTCTAGCATGTGAGGTTTGGTTTGGTTTTTGGCCAAGTGTATTTTGCCAATTGCAATGTAGCTACTAGTTCCAGTGATAGGAGTAAACCAAGTAGATGGCTAACAATTCTCTAGATAGGTGCTTCTTGACTTGTGTATCTTGTGTATATTTTCCTTCATTTTTTTTTTTTTTACAGAGATTTGTAATTTTGTAATGCATTTTTGGCCCTTTCATTGTCTTTTGCCACTGTAACCATTGGTTTCTTATGATTATTCAATCCTCTTCAGTCTCCACACACACCTTTCCCTCTATCTGTACCTTTCTCTGTGTTTTCTTCATCAAAATTATATATATGCCCTGGACAGAGTTTAAAATAAAATGTTGGTAAATCTTTATTGAATATTAAAAACTATCATATCATTTGTAATAAATGAATATTTCCCATTACAAGAATTGTTAATGAAAAAGTACAGAATTGTGTACCCCATGAACGACCCCTTGGGCAAGGTCACGGGTAAGAAGAAACAAGAAAATTTGAGTTGTTAATTGTCACACCTAGTTTTTCAATTCTTTATTTGTAATCCTCTGCTCTTTTGTTTCATTAGGAGGGTTTTATTATTTCAATTCTATTTTCCTTCTTGTCTCTAATTTTTCACCTCATATTCGTTCGCCATATCCAAATGCAGCCCAATCATGAGGCACAAGCCAAACTTTTTCTAACCAGACAAATGAATATACAACATTAAGTAATCACTGCCCTTCATTCATTTTAGTGGCTAATAAATCAAGTACAGTTCAACTATTTAAATATAAAAAAATTGACACTATATGTAACATCGAATAAAATTATTTTTATTCTTCACATACTTTTTATCTTTTATACACGTATATAAAAAAAAATACACTATGAAATTAAAGATACAACTTTTTGTTGTCCCAATTTTATATTCAAGAAATATTTTCCGATCAAGTAGTATAAGTATTAAGTAATAAATGTGTAAAAGTTACCAAGAAAATATAGTGAATAATATAACTAAGTTTTTATCGACTTACATTTGAGACAGAAAGTAATTTATCGTTTCATTTAATTTTAAGAAATTAGAAAAAAAAAAAATTGGGAGGTAAGGCTCCCCTGTTACATTAACTCTGCCATGAACGTGCAAACTGCAATCTATATTGGCCTAATTCAATGTAAGAAACAATTTGATACGTTACACATTTTAAAAATAAAATAAAATAAAATTTGGAGTTTGGAAAAAAGTAAAAAAAAAACTCATAACGGGCAACGAGAAGGGTATGGTTATATAGGAGCTAGGAAGTAGATGAAGGAACATTGGAAATCGAATTTCTAAACCACTATCTTGCCACTGACATCAAAACCCATAAATCTTTATCATTGGTTGACCCCAAAGAAGAAGAATTGATTAAGATTTGATTCATAATTTTGACCCCTCATGATGAAGAATCATGAGCTTTTCAATGTCCTCTGCACTTTTGCAATCTCCATAGATGTGGTTTGCCGAGTTCTAGAACAAAACTCATGAGTACCACGGGCGATAGTAACTAGTTAGGCACTGAACTCTACTTCCCTTCACTTTCCAAGAAAGACATGTCATAATATCCCTTTCTTATAGCATGGTGGTAGCAAATTGAAGCTTTCTTGAATTAAGAGTAAATGGCATACAGGTAAGATTCCGAAATCCCATAGTTGTTGTTGGGTTTCTAAGTTCCTTCTCATCAAATTGTTTATTCAGTTTCCACTTGTGATTTGTGCAACCCCCGTTTTCCATTTGGTACTGTTGTTTTTGTAATGTGTTGGCTAAAATACTTATTAAGAAAAACCCACATTTTGAAGAAAAAAAATAATGAACAATTAGGATAAGGACGTATTTGGACATTCTGACTTGTTTTTTGTTTGTTTTGTAAATCATATTTAAGGGGAAACTAGTTGGCTTGTATTTATTATAGTCCTGTGTTGCAGGGCCATGCAGATGAGTAAGATTTGTGTTACCTGGAGGATTTATAAAGTAAGAAGTAGTACTAGCTTTTAAGACATAAAATGTTCTTTTGAAGCAAAGGGGACCATAATCCAGCATGCAGCACATTGTTTATTGGTTTTTCTTTTATGGGATTTGCGGCATTTGAGTTGTAATTTAGTAAGAAGTAAGATTTAGAGCAACACCCTTGTGTACTGCTTTTTGGGATCTTCTCATCCCCTTCCGTGGAGTGAGGGGGAGAACTCTAATTTATCAGTATTTGCTGGTCCCCAAGATGCATGTGGTTAGGGGAGATCTTCTTGTCCTCTAATTTGAGTTTTCTTTTTAGCTTTTATTAAAGGAATCAAAGCATGCCATGCACCATGTGGCCCCATTGCATAATTACCTTGTATGTCCTTAATTTTCAATCGCAAAATTCTACACCTATTGCCACTCATTTATTCCTCTTGTGTTAATCTTGAAAATTGTGTGAATACAATTAATGCTATTATTGTATTGTTTTTATATGATTTGGCATTCTATATGTTATGTGTTGCTGTTGATGATAACCCAAGTACGCTTTTGCTGTGAATCATGGGAATCGCAGATTACGCCTAGAGCATACCAATCACATAAAACAAGAACCTAATGTTTCACGTACTGATATATTTTTTGTTCTAGTTATTTCGAATCTCTCTCATTAATAGTCCTAGTAATCCGCAAAGTAATTTTTATTGGTTTTATATTGCTGGAGGCTTCTGTTCGTTTGTGCTTTGTCTGAGCATTCTTCCGCGTTAACATCTAAGCAGTGTCCCCCTATGCTTAGCTAAATGACAAAATCTACATTCCAATTAAATTTTAGCTCTCTGCATGGCTTCAAGTTTATGTTTCTACTTTTACTTTCTAGTACTACTTTATATGTATCGAAATTTGCACTACCCTCAAAAAATAAAAATAAAAACTCCATTACTCATCACTGTTTGTTCTTAATGGGGATACTAGTACCAGGTGGCCCTCAATAATACAATTTTTTTATTTTAGTAAATGGACAGCTCATGTTATTTTAGTAAACCTAACCTGCTGTTTCATAACTATTTTGCTTCTCTGCCAAAAATTTGAGAATATTTTTAAAATCCCAAGTAAATGCTCAAGATCTAGGGGCACTGGTAAGCACAGTATTTTTGCAATAATATGAAAAATTGTACTAATTTAATCCTGAATGTCCCCTAATTAGGCACTAATGCCAAAGCAATTGAGCTGGCTAATGTCTGCCCTTGTTTAATTACACCTTGTCGGTCTGTCATGTACCAAATAGCAATACCACTCACTGCCCTTCTTTGACATGATTGCCAAAACCATAACTCCAAAATACTGACACAAACACATTTGTAATTTTTATATGTTACAATGGGAGTAACATTAAAATGTCAACTTAGTAATACCTTTGGTAAAAAAAAAAAAGAAAGAAACGAATACAATATTTAATTTAAAATATTTAATCAGCATTTTTAAACTGTTTATATGTTACATGAATCAAGTGTTGATGTAAATTCTCAATACACAATGATAATTGAAAAAACAGAAGAGGAATAAAGCAACGCATGGATATATATGTCATTGACAAATTACGTACAATCAAATATATGTCATTGATTCTTTCCTCATTATAATTTTTTTTTTACCTTATTATATACGAAAGATTCATCGTTTTTGTTGATGAAATGTTTTTTAAGATCTTACTTGACAGTCTTTAATAATAATAATAAAAAAATTAACCACATTTTCTTCATTTACGAAATTTAGATACGAATCTAATTTTACATGAATTAATGTAATGTTGATTTTTAAACTAAATAAATTTTTTATCTTGATAAAATTTCAAAATTTTCATGTTTTAGATTCCCATTAATTTTTTTTGTCTATTTTTAGTTCCAAGTTTATTTTATTGCTCAAATTAATCTATTTGAAAGATTAAAATTACAAAAATTAAACCCCACAAGGACTAATGTTAATAATAAAAATAAACAAGAGACTATAAATAGACAAATTTTTTTATAGGAACTAAAACCCAAAATTTAAAAATTGATGGAACTAAAATTGATTTAACCGAGTGGTTATACTTTTCTTCCTTAAAGAAATAGAATAAAAATGTAAAATCGGGGGCAACTAGAGAAGATATATATAAGGGCAAGATGGTATATAGAAAGAGAAGTTGGTTGTGTGAACAGCGCCTCATGTTTGAAATGGGGGTGTATATTGGGGCCAATTTGTGAAAAGACCTGTCCCATATTATTTGTTGGAATTAACTTTGGTGTTGAGAAAATACATTTTCATGTGATGTACAGATGTTGAGGATGAGAGTGACCCTAAAATGGTTACTCAAAACTTGTAGGCTTCATTCTCTTTCTCTCTTAACGAGATAGAGAGGCAGCATCACATGGGAATACCAATCATGAAGGAAGCAAATGAGACAATGGTAGAGGATTTGGTGGAGCCACATTAATGCACAACTCATTTGTAGCTTTCCTATCCATCAACTCTTTCTATAACCCTCTTACTCTTACAACAAATGTGTAACTCATTCTCTTTTTTTCTTTCTATCAAAATATCCACAATTCAATTTTACTGCACATTTAATACCCCTTTACTGCCTCTCAAAATTATATCTTCCTCATCAAAGGAATGCCAGTTTCACAATTCACATTAAACTTTCTTGCTCCTACTCGTGACAACCCCACTTGTCATGTCCTCTACTCTTTTTTTTTTTTAAACAAATTTTTATAATTCAAATATACTAACGATACAAAATGTGCACAGATATTTTTTTTATAAACATTTTTTAAGGCTTACAAAAAAGCATAAAATAATATTAAAAAATGTCACTTTACTAAAAATAATACACTGTTTGAATAAATGTAGAATATCTTCTAACCCAAAATCAATGAATAGTTTTTTGAAGTATCGAAATTCATTTAAATGACTTTTTTTTTTCAACAAATGCTTTTTGATATAAACCAATATTATCTAACTTCTGACCATTTTAATCACATGTATAGTAGTCATATTTTTTGAGATTTTTATCGGTGGTATAAAATACTAATTTTTTAATCGACCAATATATAGTAATAGTTTGTTTTTATTATCTTATATTGCAGGAAATAATTGACCATTCTTATTCCAAAGCCTTCTGTTAATAATGTAGTTATCCATGTTCTGCTCATTTTGTTGCAATATAAAGAGTGGGTATTAAATGAAAATATGATTATATTAATAAAATTTATTTTCAAGTACATAAATACACAAATTTCCTTTTTTTTTTTCAAAAAAGAGATTAAAAATTATTCTTGGTATGGAAAGAATTTTATACGTATGTGTTTGCATTAGTTTTTCTCTTGTACAACTTCATTGAGAATATCAGTAATATGTACATGTGAGGCATGTGTATAAATGATTTCAACTCATTTAAAATATGTTTTTTTTCTTTTAAAATATAATAAATTTGATTTTTTTAAAATATTTTATTTATTTTTAGTCTTCTAAAATATGAAAATGGTTAACATCAATTCCTCCCATTAAAAGCAAATATATCCGAGCGTCATTCATAGTATTTGATGTCTAAAGGATAAGTCAAGATTTATTAAAAAAAAAAATAATATTTCCGATGACTAAAAATGGATAAATTTTTTTTATTACGAATAATATATTTTATCTTTTAAAAACAACTTTTTTAAAATAATGAAAATAAAATAATTAATCTTAGTTATTAATAAAAAAATTAATTATAATTTATTCTATACGTAGATGTATTATTAATTGTTAATTTTTAATTAATAATTAAAATTAATTATTTTATACTCTAAAATAAGTTTTTCAAATTAAAATAAAAATACTATGATTCTGGAAATTTTTAAGGTTTAATTATACTTTTATTTTTTCTTATGTAGTGGTCTTTTAATATTTTTTATTTAAATTTAAACTGGTAATATTTTTAATTATTACAATCATATCCTTTACTTTTTTAATTACTTCAATCAAGTATTTTTTTTATTAATTTTTTCTTTGCTTAAAACTCTCAAATTCTCTTTTTTGTTTTCAAAATCTTTAAATCCATTAAACCATTCTAATCTCTCTTCCTTCAAAACTCAAGAATCTTTTAAACTTAATCAAACTTCAAACTTTTGTACCTTTGAAAACATTTTTTTTATCTCAAATTTATTCTAAACATCTAATTATTTGGATATCAACTAAAAATTTTAAATTTTATGTGACGGAAAAAAATAAGGCATGATTATAATAATTTAAAAAAATAAGAAACTAAATAAGAGTAAAAATTAACAAGAAATTAGAATTACACATGAATCATAATAGAGAGACAAAATATAATTAAATATCTTTAATTAATAAAAAATAATTTTTTCGTAGATTTCATTGTAGAAGAAAAAGTTAGACTACATGAGTTTACAAAATAAATTTATGCTACAAATATAACAAATGGTCAAAATGTTGTCATCTAATCAACTTGCAATTGCGTGAGTCGTTAGCCTTAAAGGAATGGTTGAAGAAGTTTCTCAAATTTGAGACAACCATTTTCTCATATTTGTAATAATCCACCTATCTTCCTACCTAGTTATACTTGTTGTACCATAAAATTTGATAAGTGGGACAGTTTCTATGAAAAGTTTACGAGCCAGAAGCCCAATTATCAAATCAAATCTAAAGTCCCGTTAGCACCCACCAAAGCTGAGCAACAAACACATTATTGCACACATCCAGATTTTTAGCAAAGGTTCCGTTTTAGTCATTTAACCAACACATTTATGCCATTCTCATCAAAGCATCCTTTTTATCCCCCAAACATTGTCGCATCCGTTATGATTGATAATCGGGTAAAGTTCGTGTCAAATGTTAAATCACTTGGGTAAGTACAATTCAAATCATGAAGCATTCACATCACTGACAATCAAAAAGTTACACATACCACATAAGTTCTTTCTCTCTCTATTATTTTGGGTTAATGAAGTGAAAATTATTCAACAACTAAGTTTTTTCCTTTTTTATGATAAACAGTAATAAGGTGTTAACTTGAATCCTCTTGCAAGGAGCAAAGTAGTCAAACTTTCTAGTTTCTACCACTAGAGTAAACTCAAAGGGTATATGTTTTTCCTTTTACTGTATTTTTTCTCGTATGCAAAATGTAAGTTTGAATGTAATTTGAGGTAAAACAGATATAACCATATTGGAAAATTTAACTTTCATATATCTTCATAACTTCTAATTTTATATCAATGTTAACAAAATTTTAAATAACACTTCTTGATTTGATAGTAGAAAACTTAATTTTCTATAAAGAAGGTAAATTTTGTAAATGGAAAAAAGTTTTATTTTCATAAATAAATCCATCCAACTCAACTTAAATTAAATTAGACGTGATCTAATATAGTTTCCCAATAGTAAGGGTTTTAAGACTTAGAATAAACAAAACCCGGTGCTGCAAACATTGTACTTGAAATAATTAATATAGAATCATTTAAGTCTAGCATATTTTAAACGAATCAATTTAAAAAAAAAACACAGAATATTTATTGTCATCCAAAATTGATTTAAATAATAATTTTATTCTGCATGTAATTAATTATTTTGCATATTTCATTTAGAGATGGCCACTTTGTTACTTTTGATACTCAAAACAAATTTTGGGTTTTAATCAAACATTTAAATTCCAAAATAATTTTGGAGATCCATAATTAGTTTAAACAAGTGACCATAATTTTCTTGTGGTAAAATAAGAAAATATAATGAAAATAAAATTAAAATTTAAAATCTTGTACATACTATTTAAATTTCTTACTACTAAGCCTATCTCTTCCCAATCTTCCCAGTGGTATTGACTGTAATATTAAAGAACTGAATGGATTGTCTAATACGGGGATTCATCGTAGGAGTGCTTCTTTAAAAACGATTAGTATAGATTGAATGGAAAAAAAAAAAAAAAAAAGTAGAAGCATGACGAAGGAAAAAAAGGTCAAGCAACTATGAATATGGACGAGTAAATATCAAGAACTCCAAATAAAAAATATCTCTGTCTAAATATGTCATGCAAATATGAAGTTATTTATTTGATCAATACTTAAAAGAAAAGGACAATTTTGTTTTGTTATGAAACAGAATTATCTTTGGGTCCATGAGACAGTTTTATTTAAAACCTAATTAATGTCAGGTCCAAGACTTTGGGTTCGAAGGTCCACCAGGGGTCCAGGGCCACTTGGCAATTAGCATGGCCGAAACCTACTATTGCATTTCGATCCAATAAAAATAAGTTGTGGGAATAGGTTAGGATTGGCTCGCTTCTCTCCAGACAAACCTTTTAGGAGGAAGACCACCAAAACGGTAATAATTGAAAAGTAAACATACGATGGAACATGGTTTGTACGAGATAAATATAAGAAATTAATAACTATAGAGTAAATTTTACGTTTGTTGATCAATTAAAAATTATTGTTAATATAATTTTTAATATTTTATAATAATTTATAAACAGATAATGATACATTACTAATTTTCTCTAATCGTAATAGATGTTGCGAAATAACATACTCTGACCTGGACATAATACCTTGTGAGTATTATTATAAAAAGTTTAATTTTGATATATTATCGATGTTGGATTTTATTTTAAAAATGTTGGACATTGCCAAATACAAATTGTCCAAGTATAGGAAAACTGTCACCTTTTCCATAGACGGATTCAAATTCCCTAAAACAATGTAAAATATCGTTAAATGGACATTTCTACTTAGGCGAGTTGGAAAAAGCGTTTGGTGCTCTCATCGGATTTGAATGTCGTCTCTTACCTATAATCACCCCCCAAAACACTGGATACAATGTGTTTGACTGTTTTTCTTTTTTGGTTTTAAAAAATATTTATAAAACAGTTTTCAAAAATCATTTTTAGAAAATAAAAAGAAAAGAATGTTTGATAAGAAAAAATGAGTGATAGAAAAATGAAAATAGAAAGGATAAATGATACATATATTACCATGTCATCAAATTACAAACTATTATTTATAAATTTATTGACTTTATAATAATTATTTTAAAAATCATACAAAGAATAATTTCTTATTAATTGATAGGATAAACTTTTACATTAATAATACATGTCTAATATTAAACTCAAACAGAAAACAAAAACAATTTAGGCATATTTTTATTTATGTTATTTTAAAAACTAAAAAAAGGAAATTTTAGTTTTAAAAATAGTTTTCAAAAACTAGTTTTATCAAATTAGTTATTTATTTAATTTTTGTTTAAAAAAAATGGTCTTCAAAAATAGGAAACAATAAGATGCAAATTTTGATATGCTTCCATGCAGCATATATATATTATGCCCGAACAGGTTACAGCATATTTAGAGTTTAGAAAACTGGTAGTTTACCTAAGTCAAAAGGCATAGGAAGAATCTCCATCCAAAGGTATATCGGAATCTTTTTTTTTTCTCGCTACATTGTTACTTTGCGTTTGCATTATGAAATTCTATTATAGTTAAAGATAGCCAACACACGCGCACACTAACACTAGAAAAGCTACTGTAGTAGAGCATAAAAGTCGATAAGACCAATGATTGTCCAACTTTTCGTTAAGCCAGACTAAACTGCCATTTACACAACCTTTCACATATTGCACCAGATAACTACGAGATTTTCACAAAATAAAGCGAGTGAAATCAAACAGAATAGTCAAAGGTTTGAAGGTCGTAAATGTCAAACTAAACATGTCCTAACAATGGAAGAGGAAAAAAAAAACAACGTTAAGCAAGATATTCATTCAGCTTTTCAAAACCAGGGTTTTGACAAGCGACGAACATGCTTCAAATGAGCACCGGATTCCACATTGGTAAAACATCAGATTGAAGCCAAAAGGTTTCACAAAGAACACGCAGATATCTTTGCCCAACTGAAATCCAAGGTCTCGTAGGAAATCTGGGATATAGAGCTCTAGAGACATAGTCATGTAGAGGACACCGATAACAGGTGAAATAAGGATAAATTAGATTCTCAATTAGAAAAGAAGTATAACATGCCGATAATGAACAAAAAATCTATTTACTTATATATGTATCATAGCTCGGAATTGGGGAATATATGCATAAAACATATATTCCGTGGATGACCATACCTTGTGTCATTCTGGCTTTAATGTGCCATGTTCTTCCATGAGCCATTTGGACCTTGTGCTAATTGATCATTGCTGAGCATTGATGCACTAGCCACAAAGCAATGACAACTTTCATGTGTAAGCTTACAACCATAAAAGTAAAAACATGTTCACGTAATTTGTAAAGTAGTACATGCACAAGTACTGGAACAGCATTGTTCAAAGTAGCCATGGCAGGTACTAGATGAACAGGAAGGATAATCTAATCCATTAATAAATATCAGAAATTGCACACTAGCATAAGGTGTTGCTAATAGTTTGAAAGAAAGTGAATACTTTCATTAGGTATGTATCCATATCAGAAACTAAAGCCTTCTCAGCTTGCAATGTCTACTGCAGTTGTCGCTGATTGGTCCTGAGGTTTTCTGTTAAAATTTTCTGTCTGACAAACTGATGCTTCTTTAAACATTGAGACAGCTTAATTATGTTACTTTTAGTTAATATATGTGATTATCAGCTGTTCACTAATACACAAAATGCCCATTATAATCATGTCTAGTGCAAGCTTCTTCTACCCTCCAGTTATAATTAACATTCCAAAGTTGGATATTCAACATTTTAACCATTAACTAGGCTTTGACATGTAATGTATGTGTATGTGTGTATGCACGCGAAGAAAATAGCAGTGATCATTTCATTTGTAACACATTGATAGTGATCCATGCATCAGCATGCAAAAGATATCACAATTGAATAAGTAAGGTGAAACTTATCAATTATACATTCACATATCAGGTCACCCGATGGTAGCCACAAGACTCTGGAGCATGCATCCCTCCGCAAAACAGATATCTGAGGCTCACAGGTGGCCTGAAATGGAAGAATGCGAGAACTCCACAAACCTATGGAAGTGTTGGCTTATCAAGAACCATACTAGAAAAGCCATCCCTTGTCTAGAGCAAGAGAAAATCTGTAGACATCTGGAAGCAACACCTATATGCCTCCTTCTCAGCCCTGGAAAATGCAGGGGAAGCATTACTAGTATCTGCAAATGATTTTGTTTATACTTCCAAATTATGGAGAACAGAGACAAGTATTACATAAGGTATGTCTCCTATATGACATTGCTTGTATCATTGTATGTACCAAATTTAGAAAGTAAACGAAAACTTCTTTGTTTGTTCTAATTAAGGAGCTATGAAATGAATGCAAAACAATATTTTAAAGTCAGCACAACATGTCAAGATATTATCCAAACACAAGTCCCATAAAGCATGCCAGTCATTGAGCCTCAATATAAATCAGCATTTTAGTATAACACTTAATTTCAAGTCTCAGTAGTCAGATCATGTCTACCAAGTGTCTGCAAAATCTAGAATGTAATAAAGGTTCCAGAAAGATCCTGGTGTAGTGTGTCTACCAGAAAAAGCTCAACGGGAAATTAAGAGGACATATCATAGATGAACAGATTAACAAGAGATCAGAAATGATCACTTATTCATGAAGTTTAGCATATACATTCACATCAAACTATATCACTAAGTCATAAAACATAAATGAAGGACTGAAATATTTCATCTTTCTTCTTACAGTTGAATGAGGCTGAGATCAAACTGTTATGAAACTCTATCCTAGGGAAAAAGTATTAAATTGAAGAGAAAAAAATTCCTGTCATCTGAAAGGAATGCTGTTTTCAGAAGAAATCAAGTTTCTTAGCTCCATTAAGTGTTCATCGTTTGATATGTGGAGTGAAAGACGGAGGTTTGTCATTAATGCTTCCTGTTCCCAACTTAAGGGTCCTGATGCATGCAATGCCTCAATTGTACAACGATAGGCATGCAACTCTAACCTATGAATTTCTGCTGCCAATTCCTCTTGTGTAGGAGGGGAACAATTCCCTTCCTCATAACCCCTCTGGCAGACAGACTCAGCATCACTAAAGGGACTGTCTACATCTTCAAAAGGACCTGCAGATACAGGAAATTGCAATTTATAGGAATTCCTGCTAGTGATACTACAACTACCAACAGAGCATGTAACACTATCAGCATGATTTGGTTCTAAGTTTTCTCCAAATGAACAACCAACAGCGCCAATTTGTTTCCTCCTCTCTATGTCCACCATATTAGAAATCCCAGTTTTTCTGTTGTTTACAGAAGCAGGTATACATTCTTCAGCGAGCACATCTCTTGGAAAACTGACACCCTGTACCTGTTTGAGTGGTGTGGATGTGTTTCTAACTCTTGCTCTGTGACATCTGCCTTCATTTTCAAGTGCTCTAAACTTTGGGGGAGGTTCAGCATATGCCTCAACTTGTGAAGGGCTACCTCGTTTCAATGTTTTAAAAGAAACAAGTTGAGATTCCAGAATACTCAGTTTTTTCTTTTCAGGATGATAGTAAGTGGAACCTGACAGTTTTGTCTTTGTAGCTGTCTTCTGAATTTGAGCACTAGAATGTTTTCTATTCTCGTAGCTGGCAGAACCCTGAAGATGGGAAAAGTATAAATAACTATTCAACCATAAAACAGTAGAGGATCCAGAAAAAAATAATACAAAGAAAAACTCGTGAAAGCTAATTAAAACAAAAAGAAAACAGGAAAACTGAAGAAAATAAGAAGCAAGTAACTGGCAATATTGAAAGTATAACAAGAAAAACAACCTAAGAAAATTCCCAATTTTTAAAATTTTGACTAGTTAGTTTTAGCACACAGGCTATGCTGAATAAATGAAATTTCAAAAGCTCAATCAAAAGTTAAAACCAACTCAACAGATGTTGTGTAACAATATCACATCAGTATAGCCAATGGCACTTGGCAATTGCTATGGAAGATGAAAAAAACATTCAAAAGGCAAAATAAAGGTACCTTTCCAACTATAATCCACTTGTCATCTTGCCAAGACTGTCTCACTCGAATGTCAAATTTGCTCACTTGAAATTCCAAAGAAGAACCAAGTAGCCTGACCAAAATATAGTTTTTCCCCAAAACCTTCAAAACTGTAGCCATCTTCCAGGAGAAGTTCTGGAAGACCTCAACAACATCACCTGAGCTCCAATTATCTGTGAGTTCAAATGCAGGAGGACATGGCCTTATGTCTTTCCTTGACACACGTTCCACAATTGCCTCACCAGCAGCACCTTGATATCCATCATATCTCACAGTGTAGTGGTGGCCGTTACCACAAATGATCTCTGCACATAACCAGGAGCCACAAGGCACCTCAACTTTGCTTAACACTTCCACCTTATTCCCTTTCTTGAATCTCATGATTGCTAATATATTGCTCTAAAATTTTAATCTGAACACCTGCTGTTCAACAACAAAAATCAAAATAACATAGTTGTCAGCTAGCTGCTCAGAACAGAAAATAATAGGAAAAAGATTAAAAGCAATCCATCAACATGTAGAAGCCACGGAATGGATGGTGATAACAATCAATAAATAGACGTAATAACATAAACAAAAGAGAAGCCAGATAACAGGTTACAGAAACAGCAAAAAAAAAATTATTCTGAAACTTACATTGAATTAATTTAGATCTTGACTTTTAAGACCCCCCAAAAAAACAACAACTAGCTTTGAGGCAATCATAAAATAGAAAACTTTGATCAGAAAAAAAAAATAAAAAACAAGCAGAGGCCAAACAAAGCTAACTAGAGAACTCGTTGCAAGTTTATGTTCAAAATAGACAACGATAGATAACAGTAAAATTTAAAATAAAACCGAAAGAGACACACACAGAGAGAGAAACAGACCAATCAGTCATGACAAAGTCCAATTGATCAGAAGTAGAACAAATGCCGTTAAACCGATTTCATCGCATTTGAATGCTAAACCCGATCGAGTGTGCTTTAAGCCAGTGATTTGCTGAGTTTCAAGGTTCTTTCTTGTTGTTATTCTGGTACCTCTTTTTTTTCTCTAAATTTTATTTATTTTGTGTAATATTATAAGGAAAAAAAAACTCATTAATACTAAATCGGGTAATAACAGAACCGGAGAGGAGAATTCTGATTCTGTTTCCTTTCATCCGCTTCCTCAGCAACAAAAACAAAGAGCAAAAGAAACAACAACAACAACAAATCGTGCAGAAATTTGAAATTGAAAGCTCATTGAGAAAATTTAAAATAATAATAACAATCCATTAATTATGCAGAGAAAGTGAAATAGTACGTGAAACGGCAGAAGGAGGAGAAGGAAATTGTAAGAAGGGAAGAGAAGAAAATTCACTGACCTTGTTCCGATTCAGAAGACGATCTTTTCGTCTCTGTGATTTTCACTCTCTCCTTGTTATTGTGATTGCGGTTGTTGTAGAATTTTTCCTTTTTGTTTTTATTTGTAAAATTATCATATTCATTGTGTGTTTCCTATAAATTTATTTAAATTAAATGGATTTAATTTATTTTTAAATAAGGAAGCTTAATGTACGAAGCTCAATTTTCATTGCCAAGCTGCCAACTGCCCAAGAATAGCTTGTAGAGGTGGGAATTAACTGTTACATCTTATTGTAAACATTCCTTGTGTAATGCATCCTCTTTCTTTTCTTTGTGTGTTGATCAAATTCATAAATATATATATTTAATATAAACAAATTTACATAAACATTTATCCCTTATTATCTTTTTATTTTTAAAGAATACGAAACTCACTCTATCCCTTTCTCTACTAACAATCTCCATTTTATTTTATTTTTTTTTTTAAACTAAAAATCCTCTATTTGGATTTATCAATGGAGATTTTTAAGGAATAAAAACTAAAAATAAAGGTATCAAACTTTCAAAGGTGATAATGGGATAAGAAAATAAGTAGTACTTCATAATACCGACGTTATTTGAGGGCTTAATTTTACATTAATGGTGTAAGTATAGTTTGACCGAAGTGTAAAAGATTACTAATTGTTATTTTCCTAGAAAATTCAAACATTTTTTGGAAAAGAAATTAGATGGTACTAACTACTATGCCAATATCTTTATCGACATTTGCCCACCCAAAAAAATCTTTATTGACATTTGATAGAAATAAATATAGTATACTTTGTCAGCCCGAAAATATTCTCTCTTAAAATTACACTAATTTTAGCGGAGGATATGTAGAGCATTTTTTACCATACCAACTAATTAAAAATAATGTTTAGTATAAATTTAAAATAATTATTTTTAAAGTCAATAAATTCATCATATTTGATCATTTATTATTAGATGATAAAGTAAAAATATTTTATAATATTAGTGTATATTTAATTTTTTCAATAAACTAGTATTTTAGTCGGTATAATGTATGCGATCAATGTTTATTTTTATATAATTAAAATTTATAATAAATAAATATTTTAATATATACATTAGATTATAATTAAAAATTACAATAAATAAATACTTTTAAATATATAAAATATATGATAATTAAAAATTATAACAAAAAAAAAATTAATATATAAATTACCAATGATAAATGTTTACTTCATATTCCTTAACTAAATAATTTATAGTTATCTACCTCTAGAGAATTTCACTCTTCCTCACATTTATTATTATTTAAATACTTCAATCTGATTATATAATGTAATACACTATACCTGATGTATCTTGCCTTCTTTTTTCTTCTCTCCAAATTTCATCATATCATCTGAAATTTTAATATGATAAAATTTCATACAAAAACGACATTATTTTTATCTCTACTTTCTTTAATTACTATTGCTTCTAAGATTATATTATTCTTTTCAAAAATTTATGTTTTTCTTATTTTATCTTCTTTCCTCATTTTTTTTATCTTTTCTCTTATTTTATTTTAATTTTATAATTTCTAATTTAGTATATATTATTTTCATCTCTTTTCAAGCTTCAAATAAATAATTTTACAACTCTTTTGATAAAAATATAACACTTATATTTATCTATCTCAATCTTTATCTCTACTTTATTTTATCACTATTGTTTCAAATATTATCTTTTTCTCCTTTGAAAATTTATGTTTTCTTAACTTACTTTTTCTCATCTTTTATATTGTTTATTTTCTTCCTTTATCTCTTTTCAAAATTTATAATCTCTAATTTCTTTTAGAAAAATCAATTTTGTCACTTTTTAAGTTTAAAACGATGGATAAAAATTATGTTTTTCATATCTTTTGTTCTTTTAAATAGGTTGTCATTTTGACCTGAGTTCTATTTTATTTTATGATTTTGTTTTTTAATTAATGATGAGATTGTAATTTAAAGACTAAAATGTTGTTGCTTTTCTAAGTTTTTTTATAGATATTTACAAAAAATTCATTATAGTTCATCACTTTATAAGAGAGTTTTGTATTGTGAAAAAAAAAATAAAGTAAGTGAAATCTTTTACTTTGGTAACTCTTCATTTTCTTTGATTTCAATTTAAATATTTTTCAAACTGTCTTTCTTTTTTTTTTGTCAACATTACATGAGATCATCATCATCACATAATAATAATAATAATAATAATAATAATAATAATATTATTATTATTATTATTATTATTATTATTATAAAAAAATTTAAAATTTTACTTAACGTGACACATGTCAATGTTCAATTAAATTTCTTATATGCATCCAGGCCATGTAGTTGCCTAGTCTCAAGGATGTACCTTTGCAATTGCCTTCAAATACATTTCTAATTTGCTTCTAGATGAAAAAAACCTAAGTGTTTTATATCATTTTTATCTTTGAACAATTATGCTTATACTTTCTCTTTCTAGTGAATATTATAGTAAGTCAATTGTTTTAACTTATTATCTATGCTTAAATGAAATAAATTATTAATACTTTTAGCCTTTGATTAGAGGTCTTATTACAAAATAGACTTTTAAATAAATTACCATGAAGGACAAATTGGACATTAAAAATAAATTTATATCATATAAACATATTAAACTCGATTCTTATAAAATCTAGTATGTTTATTTTCACATTTGTCTCATGCTACAAATAGTAGTTATTTAAATTTTCATATACTATAATTTGTTTTACATAGAGTTTTTTCCATTGATCTATTAAATGGGTTATATTAGGCTTAAAAAAAGTTCGTCACACACAACATGTTAGGTTTGAGCCTTGTATTTTTTTTTAAATAATCTAAATATATTGGTTTTTTCTATTTACACCTCTCAGTTTACTAAATAATCTAAATATATTGGCTTTTACTATTTATAAAAAATATTATTTTGTATAAAATAATATAAATAATATTTTTGCATCCATTTTCATTATTGTTTAAACTTTATTTTTTTATCTCCATCTCTATTATTCTTAGATTCTAATTTTATACTCTATTGTCATTATTCTTTAAACCTTAATTTTACACTTCATCCTCATTATTTTTAAAATTTTGATTTTATATTTTATTTTTATTATTTTTTAACACTATGCATTTTCCAACAATATGGTGTGTTTATTACATCAAACCTACATGCAATATAATCCTGTTGAAAAATACTTCAAGTTGTATTTTCATCAATAGTTGTGACAATTACTTTATGTGAAAGTATATCTTTGTCTTTCGTTTTCGTTTTCATTGTGCATGACTTAATTATATTCTATCAAAACTATTTCTCTAGAATTTATACATGTTCTCGAAAGTAAGTTTCAAAACAATTATAAATTTTGGAAAAAGTGATTTCAATTTTTTTTTATTTCATTACAGCTTTATTTTTCTTCCTTTCTTGTTCATGAACTAATATCCAATCTATCATGCATAAAAAACAGGAAACATTATTTGCTTCCACCGTAGTTAAGTCATCAACTTGTGCTTGTTGGAGAAGGAAAGTCCAATAAAAAGACCTACTAGGAGAAATTGAAGAATGACAACAACAAAATTTGTAAAAATTTGATGAGAACAACATCTCTAAAAGAGAAGGTGCGGAGAAATATAGGAGTTTCAATAGAAGAGATTTTTTAAAAATAAAAAAATGAGATAAACAAACCACATAATTATTTAAAATAAAATCAATAAAAAAAAGTTTTTAGGTAAAATTACATTAAAAAAATACTTAACTATTTGAAAAATGTACATGCATTTATATATATATATATATCCACGCATTGTTGTCTAATTGCAACAATTATAGAATCAAATAATTATGGTGAAATATTAATGTACAAGTAAATGTAACATTTATTTAGTACATTAAAATTTAGAAATTAAACTCTTTGGTTTAATTATGTTTTTGACTTTGTAGTATACTTGATTTCGTTGTTTTGTTATAAAAAAATTAAACAGTTGTAATAAGATATTTTTTTATATAATGGTTGCTACCCTAATAATAGTTTACTTCTATTAAGGCCTAACGTGACTACGAAGGTCATGTCGATGTGTCAATTAAGATTTCATGTTAATAGCAATATACTAATGCCAAAGACTAAAACGGGAAAAGAATATTACAATTACCATTTTAAAAAAAATATATCTTACAAGGATTAAAACAAAGCAAACAAAAAATATTTATAAAGATAAAAAATAATTGTTTAATAACAATTATAAATAATAAAATTTTTAAGATAAAACTAATTTTTATTGGCTTACAACGTGTAATCATGATAGTATGTGTTTTGGCTATGCACGTGTGGATTTAATTTTAGATTAACATGATTGTATAAAATTGATTTAAGTAAACATAAGTAAATAACCCCTGGAAAATCTCCTAGAGAACATATTCATTATAACTAAAAAAAAAAAAAAAACATCAATAGGTATGAAATAATAATAAAAAAAAGTTCTTCAAAATTATGCTAATGGTGGTTAAGGATAAAATACTAATTTCAATGAGACATGAAGTTTATATGAGAGACACCACAAAAAATATATGAGTTAGTGATGATGATAAACATGAAATTTCACAATAGTTTTTTTCAAGCAAAATGCAAGATGGAAGATGTGACATCCTTTACTCCAATCATATTTATTTATATGATATCTACTAAGAAAACACTAAGTAATTTAATTTTTAAATCATCATCATGGTAGAGAGATTCATATCTAACATGTTCTATTTATTCAATAAAATATCCTAAATTAAAACGTCCTAATGACATTTGAAGGGCAAATTAAAAGAAATAAAATAATAATTCAGGTACAACATAACAAATAGTAACTCTTATTACAAAATCTTGAACCGATGTCATATCTTATAAGAAAGTGCAATCCTTAATTAAAATAAAATAGAGAAGAGAGAACCCTACTTTAAATAACTTAGGATGACAATCAACCCAAATAATAAGTGCAAAAGGTGTGAGAAAAGATCCCACTACAAGTTTATGGCATGGAAGTAAGGCCAAGGAGAATCACACAACACACCAACACCATACAAGTCACGATATAAATAATATTTCATAATGCATGTGATATGAGAATAATGCAATCTTAGTTACTACTTTGTATACAATGTAGTACCATCTCTAACTCATAAAGTAGTATATGAGTAACACTGCTTAATCATCTCTAGTTAGCATACCACATTAGAATAATACCCTTTGGTAGCATATTATGTTTCTACTCAACTTGCATTATATGCCCCAACTCATGAGATCAATCACGACCATTAGGGTTTCTGTACCAAGTAGCTCCTAAAAGGTATAATGACTTTACCAATCAAGTTTGCATCTACTTACTTTCACCTCAAATACATGTCACACAATTCTCTTATTACTCATTTAAATTTGGTTGATGATGGTCATGTTCACCTTTCACTAGGGGTGAGCATAGCCAACTTGGCTCCTAACTAACCCCACCTTGAGGTTGATTTAGATGGTTCAAATTTTGAAATTATACTCGATGTATTTTAAGGACAAGTTTGGGTTACGCTTCGGATCGTCCCAACCCAGCATAATGTCATATATTCTCTTAAAAAATATATTTTTTTAACAATTGTGTTTTAATGATAAATTTTTATTTAATAGATATTATTTTGCATAACATAATATTATACTTATAGTATATTATTTGTTTAAAATATATATTATAAAATATACTTGACATAAATTTTTTACTTATTTTATTCTGCAATTTGACTATATAAATGTTAAAATTTGTATATTATGTTATGAAGTCGAGTTGACTAAATCTTTTCTTATATTTTTTGGGTCTTGATCAGGTTATGTTTAGGTTTAAATGAATGACGTGATCAAAATTTTGAATCAGGTTAGGACAAATCTAAACCGACCGATTAACTGTCAACCTTACCTCTCAAAGGCCAAACAACTTAACTGTCAACCTTTAACAATTAGCAAGTACCATTCATACCTCTCACAAACTAGGTTACTCACTTAATAAATGTCACCAAAGTCCATCCTTGTCATCTCATAGACTAGGTTATTTGTCACAATGACATTCATCCTCATTGCTCTGTTCTTAGTTCATTTTTTTCACATATTCTCAATATAACACAAACACATTCATATTTCTCAAGTAATCAACAAGTTATAATCACAATCAATTCATCAAAATCCACACTATTTAACATAACTAATCTAAAGAGTTTAATCTTTCCTTTAGAGACAATCAAACATAACAAGTCATACTAACATACACAACTAATCCAGGAAATTTAATCTCCCCTTTAGAGACAACTAATGCAACAAATCACACCAATGCACACAACTAATATAGGGAGTTTAATCTCCCATTAAGAGATAATCAACACAACAAACCTCACTAATGCACAATATTTATATATGTATATATTTTATAGTAATAATAAAAAAAGTCACAATCTCACCTTCTTAAGATGGAATATGATTAAAAAAAATAATAATGAAATCCAATCATGTTCCAAAATTTGAGTCCCTAAAAGAACATGACAGACCTCACATGCTAATTAAAATCATTGAAATATTGAAAGATAATTGAATAAAAAAATCACATTTAGGTTCATTGGAGGTTAAGTAGATTTCTTTGAGAAACATGAGAAAAAAAAGGAAATCAAAGAGAATTTTGTCAATATCATCAAATTATGTTAAAGAAAAATAGAGTATCAAACAATTTTCAATCATCCATGACTGAAATATTTATCTTTTAAAAATTATCCATAATGTATTTTCAGTTACTGCATCGGTCAATAACAATATTGTTTTTTTAACTCATTTTTTGTTTTATTTTATAATTAAATCTCATTAGAAATGTTGTTTTTAAAGTGTGGGGATGATGTTACTAAGATTGAGAAAATTTGAAGACTTAGTTTCTTCTTGTTCTTTTTTTGTTTTTTTGCTTGGTTTGTATATTTTTTATAAAAGACTAGTTGTGTCTACTTGAGTTATTATTTCTACTATTTGTTTTGTTGTCTTTAGATGCCCATATTTGAGTATAATACATTTATTTATGTAAAAATTTTTTATTGTGATTATTATAATATTATGGAGGAATTATTTTGGACTATTGTTATATTCATTATGAATTGTTATAATAATGAAAGGCATTACAAGAGATGTTATAGTTATTCTAGGCAAGTAGTTAGCCCTAAGGCCAGTGGTAATTACCAACATTAGTGGATTGGTAGTTGCTTATAGTTGCATCTTAGTGTGAGATGTGAAGAGTCGATGTATATTGCTCCAGTTAGGGTCAATGACATATGTTAATCATACAATCCTCTCTCATAGTACTTCGTGTGACAAGACATGATTGACATGATGAGAGTGAAATGCATAGAGCTTTTTGAGAAGATATTATCTCTTATATGGAGTTTGTTAGGTGAATTGAGGTCTTCTTGTAAGGAATTTCAAAAATTTAATTGAGGTGCACCTTTATTAGGTTAACTTAAAGGCCTTATAAACTAGAATAAAGCCAAGGGGAGATATGTTTAGGATCACCAAAATGCTTGGGACTGAGATCCACTGCTTCTAATTGTCTTTTTAGTCTATTAAGGAATCTTTAGATCATGTTTGTGGCTCTCAAGATGCTTATGGCTATGATCAAACTACTCCTAGCTATCTTCCAATCTAGGAGAGATCTTTAGATCATGTTTGGTCGAGATCATCTTAGAGTGTCTTAAAATTGATCTTAGGTGTAACTTGGTGTGTATTACTCAGTCTATTGTGTAATAATTGATCCAAGATGTAGTCTAAGTAGGAGTGAGAATGACTAGAGTTTGGATAAGATACTATAGTGTCCATCCATATATTGCATCTAAAAAAATATTTGTACCTAGAATCATACTTATACAGATAATAACTTTAATACCTATATATTTATCTATTGAGTACCTATGTACCAATATCTATGCTTTTAAGAATATTGGGATGGATATACAATGTTCTCATGTTTATTTCAAAATTTAAGAAGACATTCTGACTTTAAACGTGATATCAACAAAGAGATGTGAATATAAATTATGAGAAAATAAATTATAAACTAACAATATAAAATATAAATATCCAATCAAAAATAATTATGTAGAGTGAATTTATTAATTTGTATAATAACTATTTTAAAAATAAATCAATATTAAATTATAATTTGATGACTGTATTTTGTTAGTAAATGGGAATTAACAATCATTCAAGTACTTACCAAATAAGTAATGAATAGTTGTGGGGTAAGGGATTCATTGAATAAGATTTTTTTTAGACAATATTTTTTGTAATAAAATATTCTTGAGCATAAATTTTCAAACCATAGGAAAATGCGAAATTTGGGTATGATAAGTTTCCAGAAATATCATTATAGATTATCGTATTCTCATCGAGAATTTTTAAGGCAACTCTCAGTTTCTTGGATTACATGCAACTGTATTACATCATCCCCAATTATCATAACAAAAGTAAGATAAAGTTTATAAACAATATATTGGATGCATGTTAGTGGCACTGAGTATTTATCAAAGCATAAAATATTTTGGAGTTATATTCTTTTATGTGACTGCGGTGTTGTTTTTTTAATCAAAATTAAAATTAAAATTCAGTAATATATAAAAGCCTTTAATATTGATTTTTAACGAGCAATGCATTTTTATGAAGCCTTCATTATATGAGAAATACAATTCTGAAAGAGAAATTTGCGTAAATGAACCTGACAAAAAAACAAATGATTGTTAGATCAAGAGATTGTTCAGAATCGAAAGGCTGTGATGTATTTTGAGGTACTGTTACATTGAAACCACGGGTTTCTCCTTCTGTGTAGTTCCCTGCCACATTTTGTTGCTATTCCTTCTCTGGTTATTCGGTCCAAACATTTGAGGTCGGTATATAATACGGTACCTACAAAATCCCAATCCTCTTATCCCACTAAGATTCTCTCCCCACCTCCGCGAACAAAACTATTTTTATACAAAACTCAGAACACGAAATTTTAATTATTAAATCTTACATAAATTATTAATATTAAAATATAAAAAATGTAAAATTTTAAATAATATATAATTTTAACTAATTTTTAATCTTGAGTATTTATATAATATATATAATTTTGTATAGTTAAAATTTACCCTTTTCACGTAAAAACAGCTTTCTTACTACATACAGACATATTACGCATCATGATAAGGGTGGGCCCTGGGCCCAGGGTTTTTCAAAAAACAAAAATCACTGTTATATTGTAAATTTGAGTTTCATCCTGAAATGGGAAAATTTAATTTTTAAAAATTATTGTTATTTTTATTAAGTTACCTGATTTTCTCTGCATTATTAAATAATTTTTTATTTCTTTTAAAAAAGTCAATTTTAATTTTAGTTTGATTTATTACTTAATATAATTAAATATTTATTATTAATAATTAAAATATCTGATATTTTCTTTTATTTATTTATTGTTTTAAAATTTTTTAAATACCTATATACGGAGACTAAATATTTGCTATTCTGGAAATATTCTCGTTTCTTTTTAAAATTACATATATACGTACCTTTTAATTTGTTTACATAAAAAAATATAATTTATTAATTTAACATATTAAATTTGAGTTCACAACTCTTAAAAGGCTTTTTTTCATATATCAAATATCGTTTTTTTTTTTCATTTTTTTCTCAAATATCATTACTTAAATTTAGTCAATCATAATTTATCTTGTATTAATACCAAAACTTTCTATATCTAAAAATTTATACTTCATAAATTTGAATTTCAACAGAACATGTCATTTTAATAATTATTTTACGCAATTTATTTCTCAATTTTTAAAGTAGGTATGTGTGTAAATGTAGATATTCTTGTGTTATTGAGTGATATGATATTAGAAAAAGAAAGATATAAATATTATCAAATAAAAAATATTATATGTCATAAAAAATGCTTTTATGTCTCTATTACGACCATTCGATGATATTATTGAATAAAAGAATAAAAAGAATATAGTATGTTTAAACCTAACTAACACCTTGGCTTACTCAAATAATTGGATTACTTTGCTCCACGCTTATTGTGTTGCGGTTGGCCTATATCACACGATCAACCACCGAACTTGTAAAATAAGACAACCAAACCCGTTCAAGTTTCTTATCTTGTACCCGCTTTTTATCCATTTCCAGCTCCACCGCATTCTTCCCCAGGAATCCAGCTTATGAATTTATTTCTTTTCATCACTACATTTATAACAAAAGAACAAAATGTGTACTTATACTTTATTTTTTAATGCTGATTAAGCCCAATATATTACTGATCTATCTAATCGAAGCATGCGTTCCTTAGAATTGGGACAAACAATGTTTGGTATGCATTTCTTTCTAAGGCAATATTCAATTTCGGTTTATATATGAAATATAAGTTAATATCCACCATATGTTGCTGTCTTCTTTTTCTATTAAAAGTAAAATGCACGTTAAAGATATCTGTAATTTTTTTTAATAAAAAAAGAAAAATTAAAAAAAAAGTAGAAATATGGAATTGGAGTTAGAAGCTTTAGGAATTGAAACTAGATTACATTCTAATTCCAATTATCTTATTTAGTGTGTATATTAAAATTATATAATTTTAATTTTAATTATAATTTTATTGAATTAAAATCTAGATCATTTATATTATATTTAATTATTAATTAGGCTCTAAAATTATAATTTCAACTACCAAAAACAATAAGCTAAAATTAATATTTCACATTTTATTATTGATAATCTCTGTTACTTATATAATGCAAAGACTATGGTCATTGTCAAACTATATATGGGACCAATTGGTTATTATATAACGTGACAAAGACTTGCATAGGTTTTTGTTCGCAGCGATTATGAGTTTCTAGTTTATAAATGTATATTTGATATAAAGTTATTATTTTAGCCTATAGATTGTATAACATAACTATTTCTATTGATATAATAAAATTTATAATAAATAAATATTTTTGAATACTTCAATTATATCATAATTAAAATTTACAATAAAATAAATAATTTAAATTGTAATATAAGATTATTTTTAATTATTAAGAACTAGTATTTTAACATGTTTTAATATATAAGATGAATATTTATTTTATATAACTAAAACTTATAATAAATAAATAATTTTAAATATATAAATTATCTTATGATTAAAATTCGTAATAAATAAATATTTTTAAATATATAAATTATATTTTAAATTTATGATAAATAATTTATATTATAATTATTATTAACTATAGGTAATGTCTTTTAAAAATATATTGAAATTTAATTTAAAAATAAAAATAAAAATGCCAAATTGAATTAGATAAGAGTTTGAAAAAAAAATCTAGAATACCCTGTTGAAGAAAAAATTCTAAAATTATTTTTTTAAGAAAAATTCCTAAAAATACTCTCACGTAATAGTAACTAGTTTATACCGAAAACAATTTTTTTAAAAAAATTAATAAAATTTAATTTAGTGTTAGAGATAAAAGTAAATTAAAAATATCAAAAATTAAAAAAATCAAATATACATAGAAAGTAATTTGAAATGAGTGAGAACTTTTTTGAATCCTGCAGTTGTTGTAGTACGAGAAATACACCTAGAGCATCTTGAGGAGACAACTCTTGAATTCTTAACCTACTACTTTTTATGAGTTTTATACTGCCACGTCGAATTTTAAAATTTCAACAATTTTTTACTTCAATGGTAAACTCACTCAAAATTTAAATTGGGTAAAAAATGTTACTCGGGTCTCACATGTTATCCAACGTTTTTATTTTTTTATATTTATTTTTACTTCAAAATTATAATTATTTTATATACCAATTTTAGAATAATAAATATGCAAAGAGTTCTTTCTATAACTTTTTTATCAAAAAATATATTTAAACATAGTAAATTTAATAAAAAAAACTTTTAGTATAATAAATTAAAAATTATGAAAAATATATAATATTATATAATTAAACAGTAAAATTTAAATGATCAAATTTTATATTCATCAATATATTAAAATCCATAAGGTCAACACTTTCATCCAACATTTACATTGGTCTAATATTACATGTAAAACTGAATTAAAATTATTTTTATTTATAATAGATATACAATTTTTGCATGATACACATATTTTGTCTTACATATTTTTTACTCTTATACATGATACTTGTTCTTCACATTCACATTCTACTTTTTTCATTAGACAAATATATCTCTTAATTTTTCTAATAGATCATCTAGTCTAATATTTAAGTTCAATTGTTACATCAATATAGTATGATATGATTAACAAATAACACTGACCTTTAAGTATGTGAACAGTTGTGTAATCTTCAAGTTTATATGTATAAAACATCTAATAAAATATATCAGTCCCTTAATGAATCTTAGTACTTCGAAAAATTAATCATCGACTCCAACTTAAAGAATATGTTATTCCTTTGACATTGACAATTAATTGGTTAATAATATGTTATTCCTATAAAATCTCATCAATATAATATTTTCATTCATTCATTGTTTTAAGGAATTCATGTTAATAAACACAACATGTCACAAATCCAACTTTATTATTATCACCGACTCAACATGATTCAAACTCTTCACATAATTCCATTTGTTAATTATTAATTAATTGGTGATAAAAGCAAAAGCAATATCATAATACATGTTCTAATTATCACTTGCTACTTGGCTAGTGACCTACCAATAATTTAATACAATGATAAACTCATGGAGTGAGCTTTCCAACTTACATAGTTGAAAGCCAAAATCTCTCGTAACCAAATCCATATACCTTATTTGACAATAAATTTAATTATTTTAATTTAAATTACACAAATTTTGGTTAAACAAGGGAGACTAACTCAATTTTAAAATATGATTAATCAAACCCCATAATAAACCAAAGATAAATCCATAATTACATAAAAAGTCTTCGGCATAGTAGTTTAATCCCTCCTAACTAAATCTTGATAACAAACTTATTCAAAAAATTAGTTTAGTAAAACACCATCCGCTAATTTGGTGAATTTCTAGAAATTCTCATTTTGATAGTTAGCATCTCCCATGTTAAGTCAAAATGATGGAATAAATTGATTTTAAAATAGATTTTTCTCGTATAAGTATCATGAAACATAGCTCTTTTGGATCTCAAGGGAACACTTCCTCTTTGTCAATAACAACTATTCAATTCTTAATTATGATAATTACCTCTATAAAATCCAAAACCAATCATTTAGATATGAGTAATGATTGCATCATAACCACTACAATAAGTAATTACAAAAAATTGATTGAAAATTATAATTATAAATATTGCTAAGACATTATTTTCAAGAACACTTGTAACCATTAACAATTAGGATTACACATGACAATTCAAATTCATTTATTAAAGAAAAAGACTAAATAACTTGTCCATATATTTATGATAGTGTTGATCAAGTTTCTTGCTTCACTTCAAATTGAATATTGTATTTAGAAAAGTGGATAACAAAATTTCCAAAATTTTCTTAAAAATCTAGTTTTTCTCACTCTCATCCTTTTGTTGTAGTGAGTTAAAAACTAAGAGTATATGAGATATATGAATGTGTGATCATAAATAGATGTGATTGTAAAAATCTAGAATATTTTGTAACATCTATGCAATCAAAACATATATTGCTCCAATATTTATGCAATCAAAACATGTATGTATACCTTAAGATGATGTTTGCTAATATCTACAACCAAGAAGAGGATTCCTTCCTTATTGTGAATGCTCGTTTTGTTGTTACTCTATATTTATATTCTAACTGTGGTTGGGTTTGGAGTCATTAATAAAGAATAGGAGGTAATTGAATTAAAAAGTCAATTAGAAATTAATTAAGATTTATTACATAAAATAAATTGATAAAAGAAAGAGTATCCATAACTATAATTAATTTCGAAGTTCTGATAACAATCATAATAGGAGAGAATGCGTGCATTACTTATAAATGAGTAAAAATAACATCACTCTCAAATACTACCCATATGCAACACATGGAAACCATAGTACACACAACGAATTATGTTGACGTGGGAAAAAGCCACTCCGATGATAGGAAGGTAATAAGATATTGGGAAAATCAATAAGGCACCACCAATGTGGTGACACAATGCAGTGGATAAAAATTCTCCTAACTTGCAAGAATCTCTAAGGAGTAACCACAAATAAGGATGATAGTAACAGTAAGAAAAATCACACAAGAGATACCAATATTTTTAACATGGAAAAACCCCCTCAATGTGAGAAGTAAAAACCACATGTCGTCCTGACCAAAGAAATTAATCCACAAAATAAAGATACAAGAGTGTTTAGGTCAAGAACAATATTTGTTCATACAACCAACCAAAGACAAGCAAAGAAAACTGCGGATGAGGAAGCAGATGAAAGAAAAAAGAACCCACAAAATTGAGTTATTGTGCGAAAGACGATTTCTCACACCTCTTCTTTTCTCTTTTTTTTTCTCTTCTTCTCTTCTCTTCCTTTTTTCTCTTCTCTTTTGTCCCGAAAATCCACTCTCTCTCAATCTCTCTCTCTTTTACATGTGTCTCTTTATTGTGTGCCGCAATCTAACTTGTTTCTTCTGAGGAGGCGCAGCGGGAGACTTGAGAAAGATTGAGCCTTTGTCACATAGTTAGGGCCAAAATAATCCAACAGTCGAGACAGAATCAAAATCAATATAAAAAATTCAAGCAACAATATTATTTGAATTGTATAGTATTATTATATTAATGTCACGTGATGATAAAAAAAAAATAAGCATAATTTTTCCTCCTACTAATCTTCCTATTATCTTATAAAAATAATATTAAATGAAAAAGCAAAATATAAAATATAAAATATAAAATCTTCCTATTTAATGTTTTAAAAAATAGAAAATGTATTTAATCCCTACCATATAAAAGAAGTAGAAAGATTATTAGAAGAATGTTGTAGGAGAATTTATAATTATTTAAAAATAAATATTTGAAGATCAGGTGTGAGAATAATAGTGAATTGGAATTCTGAAGTTGCACATTCCCATAAATGCTTAATATCTTAATAGGTTGATTAAATAATAGATGAAAAAATAGTATGCACTGATAACGTAAATATCTAACTATATATGACTATTATATAATAATTTTATTAATTGATTAAATAATAGATGAAAAAATAGTATGCACTGATAACGTAAATATCTAATTATATATGACTATTATATAATAATTTTATTAATTTTTAAAATAATTACTTTAAAATCACACTATTAATCTATAATCACTAAACTCGTAATCGAATTTATAAAAAGTATATTGGTTGTACAAAACTACAAGTATCATATTATATAAATTATTTTATGATGTTTTTTTTTTAATATTGGTCAATTAAGTTTGGAAAGTCATTTTATACGAAGTTACGGACACGTGTGGTATGCCTTCGTGGCAATGTGTTGGAATGCAAAGTGATCACAATTTTCCCACGAACATTATATTTTTAATGATTTTTAATTATTCTAGTAAAATGAAAATCTTAATGGTAAATCATCAAATAAAAAACGACTTATAGAAAGAAAAACAGAAATAAATAAATAAATCAACTTTAATTAATTGATCTAAATTACAAAGTAAAAGAAAGAAAAAATAGAAAATAACATAATTATTGAAGTTATTTGATAAGAAAAAAATAAAACATAAAACTTTTTCATCATTTTATTTGATTGTATAATATATATATATATATATATATATATATATATATATACTTTAAAAATATATAAATGAGGACAATATAATCATTTTAAAAAAATCATTGACATTTTTGTCCAGTTTCGGATAGATAAAATATACACAATCTCAACATTTTTTTTTTAAATCTCCCACTTTATTTAATACTTAAGCGGAAAGATTTTGGAAATCATGTTTTTCGTCTTCCCGAGTTTCGTCCTTCGAAAATTCATTGTTCTGAACAAAGCATAAGGGTTTGAAATTTAAATTGAAAGAAAAATAAAAAGAAAGAAAAATTTAAACTTTTATTCTTAAAAAAAATTTAACTTTTTTTATATTTTCTTTCCAATAAAAAAACATTATTATCCATTGTTTACTTCATATAGTCTTCACTTTAAGATCTTAAATTTCATTATATAACTTGCAGTAAGTATATATATAAGGAAAAACTGAATTTAAAGTGATTTGGATTATTTGTAAACATTGCTTTGGTGAGTGTGATAATACGTAAAAGAAAGAAACCTATAAAGAAGTGGATCATAGCTGTAACTGGATGCCTAATTGAGACAAAAGAAACCGTCTCAAATTCGGTTGGAGAACAAATTCTTTGTTCTCTGGCTTGTCCGTTTCAAAGATAATGGCATTCTGCAGGCTCAAATTCCTAGACCTAAATATTGTCAAGCCTCTTTAGTCTTTTCAATCCAATTTCCATTGCAAAGGGGACAACAAAATCTCATTATTATCTTGTAAGGACAACAAATATGATTATATAAAGATCATGGATTAGATTTTTCACCCATGTTTAATCTTTACATCATCATTCGATTATATGTTATTTAAAATTAATCCTGAAACACGTTATTATTTTTTATTTTATATATTTTTTGAGCAGAAGTAATAGACTGTTACGTTGTTAGCAAAGCTTTTTTTTTGTCTCGACCAATAAATTTTGGAATGCATTTTATATTTGATTGCTAACAAATTCTTCTTCTTTTTTTTTTTTTAAATTGCCAAACAATTACTTTGTACAAAATTACAGTATAAAAATAAAGTTCAAACACAACCAAGGCTGGTGGGCCAAAACGAGGTTTTAGTTTTACAATCATAATGCACATTGAACTCTTAACCAAACGCGCATGTTATAGTGAGGGTTTGGTCCACTGATCAACTTACACAATTCCATTTAACTCAAATCATATATGATTAGTTAGTTTTGAAAAAATATATTTGTACACTCAAAATGTTATACAATACTTAGAGAGAAGAAAATAAAATAAAAATAAAAATATAATAGATGATATGTGATGTGATATAAAAAGAGATAAAAAATTTGAAAAGCGTTGATTTTTTACAGGTTGGATTATATTTAAGATCAGTCACTTCATTTGCGAGTTGGAAATTCTCAATATGCATAAAAACCAACATAGTGCATTTAGGTTTCAAACACACCACTAACAAAGATAGAAGAAAGCACTAAAGTATAGTTTTATACTTATATTTTGATTTATTTACCAATAAAAATACAAAAGCACTACTAGAAAATTTGAAATTTATTACAAAATAATTTTGTAACTAATTTTAAAATTAATAGTTATTTTATAACTAATTTATAGTAAAAATAATTAATTACAAAATTATTATAATATTAGTGGTAATATGAAATAAGTAGTAAATTAGTTAAAAAAATATAATTTAAATTTAGTTAGAAAAAATAATATTCTAATTAATTAATAGTTAATTAACTAAGATTTTTAGCTATTAATTTAAATTATAGTTAAAATTAATAATAAAATAAAATAAATCTTGTTGTGAAATGAAACAATATAGTAATAAAAATCTAACAAATGTAACAATTATTATACATGTATCTTTTATTAAAAAAATTAAACCCCAAAATACCTGTAACAAAAACCCTAAATTTTGTCCTAAACAAGTGTACTTTCAAATGCCATCAATTCGCAATGAGGTTAAACATTTACATATCAGTTATTAATACAGATTTACTAATAAAGTTTATTACTAAATTTTTCGCTTTTATTTTTTCACCACGCTAAACTAATTCTCAGTGATAATTTGATCATTTAATTCCCCAAACTTGAATTTCTCAATACTTTCTTTTTCTATCTAGGGACATTCATAAACTACTTGATTTAATGTAAATCATAAAAACTAAAATAAATAAACAAACTGGAAAACGAAAAAAAAAACTTTATTAGGATTGAATCTAATTTTGATCCAATTTTAAAAGTCAAATATAATTCAATCCAATATGAATTTATATAAATGTGTATGAAATTATTTACTTACGCAATTAACAAAATATTTATACTTGTATAAGTATATGTACATATGAAATTACAATACTTGTTTGCTTTCTATTTAGTTTTATTCTCAAAATTATATCTAATTATTTTAATGTATTTATAGATTTATTAATTTTTATTAACTTGAAATTGTTCTCGTGTGTCTCATACTTGTCGATCTTTATTATAATAATTCGTGTTTTATATTACAAAAATAAGTTTTAATGAAAAAAATAGTATGAAATAGATAATAAAATTTATTTTACGTATTTTATCTAAACAAAACTAAAACTAAAAATCGGTCGAATATAGACTACTTTAGGTTAGATTTAATTGAATTGGATGTACATTTAAAATAAAATTAATTAGATTTTAGATGATGATAATATATATACACAAACACAGGCCAATTTTTTTCTCTCTTCAAAATGAATCTAATTAATTAACACGGCTAAATCTATCCAATACTCCATTAACAAAATAAGTTTGAGTGAATAGGTGTTATGAGAATTTTAATGGAACTATAACTAGGTTGGATTGCTATACATGGTGCAGTTGCTATAATCATACATATCAAATGATTTTAAGAGTGCTAAAACTAAATGTAAGACAAAATATTGAGACAGAACCATAAATAAACAAATGAATTTTCTCACAAGAATTGAAAAGTTGCTGCATCTTAATTAGCTTTTGCATCTTTTTACATTTTTATTATCCCTTTTTTTGGACCGCATGTTTCTGAATAAGACAATTTTTTTTTTGGTGAAAAGAGGGTATAAAATTAATGTCTTGATATGGAGATTTATTTTTTCATACAAGGTTTCAAGTGTTATTTATTCTTCTAAATAGTCTTTAAAGTCTTAAAAATTTATCACTAGTTTCTGCAATGATATATTCTACACAAACTAATTTTTTTAAAAAATTAATTCTTAAAAAATTACTTATATAATAATTTCATTATCTTAAAAATTACTTAAAAGAAATTACTTATATAATTCAGAAATCAAATTGAAGTTTATTATTTCTATATATACATATATGAATATGGAATTCCAGATCAAATACTCAGGGAACACAATTATATATCAACATAGTCACAGCATGTTGATTAAATAATACAATGACATACATAAATCATATAATCTTGATGAAATGAAAATTTCCTTCCTTGAGTATAATATACATCGGATACATGACCATGATTATATCCGGAAACAACAAATTTTTTGTCAATGGAAAACATAAAAATTAAGAAGAGCGAGCTAGAAGTGAAGTGATTAATAATTCTGTGTTTTTCCCCTTTGAGTACATGTCAGTGATGAGAGAAAATCCAAAGAATTAAAGCACAAAAGAAGAGCACAAGAGGTATGAGATGAATGGCTTTGTATGCAGGTGGCTTACCATGGAGTGTGGTTTCCTTCTTGGTAATATCGGATACAGAGTGATGTATTGGCAAGCCATGTGAATCTGCCATTTCAAGAGATGGGAAAGCTAAAGCTGTGCCTGAAATGTCAACCAATGACTCACCAGACGCTCTTGAGATACTAGAAGACCTATGCATTTTTCAGAGGAAGGAAGAAGTGCTAATCAATTATGTATAAACCAAATTTAAGTGTTGTTTTATATATATACACTATACTATGCTAGGGATTGCTTTCAGAGCTGAAAAGGTTTTGTTTTAATCGAGGTTACGATTTGCATGCTGCTTAGCTGTGGTTACAATTTACAAATGAAACCAAATTAAAGTCAAACCTAAGACGTAAGATGGATTTTATAAGTCAACAATGTACCGGTTGAAGCTTGGCCTAAAAGCAGCTTGTAGAGTAATTAAAGGCATTTCATGTGCATGCACTTGGTTGGAACTTGGAAGGACCAAACCCCCTTCACAATCACCTTAAATCAGAATATGTCAATATTTATTGGATGATACATTTATAATAAGTTAAGTTCTTTTTTTTTTTTTATCAACAGATAAATTCATTAAAATTCGATAGGTGGCCTTGAGTCGTTGTTTAAGCACAACCAGTACAAAGGTGTTTGAGGTCTTCAACAAAATGAATTATAACGTTTGAATAATGTAAAGTATATATATTATAAAAGAAAAGGTTAAAGTTTTTTTTTATTTTTTTGTGATGTAAAAGTAGTTATTAAATTTGTATAGTTAAATTTAAAAATTAAATGGTTTTAATTAATACAATAGATAAATTATTTAATTTTTCTTGAGATGTCTTTGAAATGAAAATAAGATTTATTAATTTTAATTTTATAAAATTCTTTCTATTAAAATTATAGTAATAACGAACAGGAATGATTAATAATATTTTATAAATTATTCATGTGTATAACTTTTTTTTATCTTTTATCTTTATAAATTTAATATTTCAAGTGTTGTTTTAACTTTTATACTTTTAAAATTTTTAAAATAAAAATTTTCAATTTGTGATTATATGTATGTTGCTAAATATTTTTTTGGAACTCTCATAAAAGTGAAGCCTCAAACGAGGCAATTACTAGATGCACTCATTCTCTTTGTACTAATACATACATCCCTTTTCATTTTTTTTTTAATTTGTTTTTCAAAAATTAGTTTATAGAACGTACTTTTAGTTGTTGGTATAAATTTTGGAATTTAGTTTATAGAATGTAAATGGAAATTAAATAAATATATTTTAAAAATTAAATTCTAGAGTATTAAAATTTTAACACTTTTGAAAAATGAATTTCGTAAGTGATTTTCCCGAACTGATTTTGGGTCCCTTCGTTTCGGTTTTCGCTACAACCTTCCCAATCTCAAACAAATGTCAAACTGTGAGGTGAGGAAGTGAGTATTAATAGCAAAAATGGTAAAACAAGAAAGAGAGGATTGAACGTGAATGAAGCAGTGGCCAGACCAGGCGTTAGGAGGCAACTCACGTTGTTGTAGGACACTCTATGATGGTCTGCACAAGGATAACCCAAGTAAAGCGTGTGAGATGGAGGATTAACTCAAACCATATTGCCTCATTCAAAGAAATGGTCATTGATTTTTCCAAACTGTATAATTTTTTTACATTTTCCAAATTTAGTTTCTGAATGTATTATACCAATAATAAAAAATATGTTACGAAAATTAATTTCTAAAAATAAGTACTTAATTTTATTTTTTTTTGCAACAAAACAAAAAAAATAGTTTACGAGTAAAAAAGAAGTGCATTCAACAATAACCTTATTATTATTATTATTATTATTATTATTATTATTATTATTATTTCTGAACCACTTTTTTTGTTTCTTTAAACCCAAATTGAACCTTCTTGGACCTAAAAGTTTGGCCTTTTATTTTATTATTTTTACATTTAAACTAGATTGGGCTAACATGGGTCCAGTAAAACAAGTTAGGCCAGCCCATTTTGATAAAATAATAATAACAAAGAAAATAGAGAGGAAAAATAAAAAAACAAAAATGAAAATCATAATTTCTTTTTCCTTCTCCTGTTGCATCGAACAACACCATCAGCAAGACCAACTCTGTGCAAACTTCACCCGCTTGCGCTAATTAATGCGGGTCTTAATTGTCGTAGTTGCTTGTACAATAAGAACTATTTTAAAATGATCTCACGCCTAGAATTATTATTGCAATAATAAATAAAAGGGGTTTGGAATTGGAGAAGAAAAATCCAGAGAAGAGGGGAAAATCTGAGAAGGAATCGGAACTGGTAATATTTCTATCCTTTATTATTTCTTTTGTTGTTTACATATGGCTCCTGCAATGACAATTGAATTGCTTTTGAGCATGTTTCAATTTCTCACGTGTAGCAAAATGCACACGCACATCCTGTAGTTAATGCATACACAGATAAGAGTCCGTTCATTTTTAGCATAATCTCAGCCAAATGATTCATACAGCGTAACCGAAAAAATATAAACAAAATAAATAAATAAATAAAATCAAACCTCAGCTAACACAGTAACCCCCAATCGTCTTCCACTCTTCCTTATCTTTTCGCTTAATCCACGGTCTGCGCCGGTCTCCGGCCGTCGTGCCTAGTCCTCAGGTGGCGCGGTGCCTTCCAGGGTGGCCGCTCCTTGTAGCGGAGGCTCCGCCTCTCTCACGTCCAGCTGCCGAAGCAGCTCCTGGAATTGGGCGGGCCTTTGTAGACCATTATTTATTTTTATTATTATATTTTAATTTTCTGGATAACAATATATATAATTGGGCTGGTTCTGTCTCTTCACAAAAGTCAAGTAGCGGGCTTGGCCTGTTTCCTCTTTTTAATCCTTTTTATTTCTTCTTTTCAGAAACACTAGGCCCAACCATGTTTGTATATTTTTTTTTATCTCTCTTTTATTGCTCATGCGTTACTTTTGCTCCTATACGGCTTGGGCTCGGTTCTTTTTTTCTTTATTCTGTCCGTATTTACTTTCTTGGGCCAAATTCATATTATAATTAATCATGGGTCACATTACTTAATTTATTTGTAACTTTGTAGAATTTAATATTTGAGTCTATGTTTTGTTTAAGTAAAGATTGATCATATAAATAAGATAGTAAGAAATAATAAAATAAAACCAGCAATAAAATTAGAGTGAAGTAAAATATTTCAAACCAATAATTTATACTTTAACTAAAATAGTAAAATAGCAAAATAAAATAATCAATAAAAATATTGATTAGATGTTATATCTTCTTGACTTAAAAATTTTTTAGGGACACAAATTTTATAGCTTAGTATGCTCAAGGTTTTTTCTTAATTAAATTTAACTGTATAAAAAATAATAAAAATAAATTTTCTTTTAATGATGAAGTCATACACAATCTTAGAATAAAATATATTTAATAAGCCTCAAAATTAAGATTAAAATAATATAATGAAATTCTGCATAGATGAAGACTTAAAATGAATTTGACATCTTCTTAATCTTAAGAATTTAGAACACAAATTGTTACAATTTATTGTGTTAAAACTTCTTTCTAAAAAAATATTTTAAAAAATAAACTGCTTCAAATGGAGTGTGACTCATCTATTAAATATATTTTTAAGATGGGTAAGTTATGTCAACTTAAAATCCTAAAATTTAATAAAATAAATATGATTTTTTATATGAATTATAGGTGATTATTCTTGTCAAGCTCCGAAATAAATACAAATAATTAAATATATAAGATATTTATATTTTTGTCAGTCTGGGGTGAGATGACTATTTTAAAAATAATAAATAATTATTTAATTAATTAGGAATAACGACTTTTGAACAAACGATATGGAGGATTAATATTTCTTACGTGTAATTGGCTTTATAATTTGGTTTGAAAGATTGTTTGTGTTTTAAATAAGCTTTCCAACATTTTCTTAAAAAATAATTTGGTGGCAACTCTTCTTTTTTCAAACTTATTATATTTGTTTCGTTGTCCATGCTACCCATGTTACAACAAATGACAAGTCCAGTAGGAATATTTTAAGAATCAAACTGTCATAATTAATTAAAAAAATTAGTGACTTTTGATTTATTTATCTCAGTATTTTTATTTTACTTTTCTTTTTTCTGTTTTTGTTGTAAATAATTTTGTTGATGTATTATATGCTTTGTAGTCTTTTGGAAATATGTTTTACACTTTTCTCAACCTTAAGATAGAAAACATTTAATTGTATTATGTAAGTGTTGTTTGTTTTGTATATTAATTAATTTAAGAATTATTTCTTTGGTACAGTTCACTCATGTAATTTGACACATGAAAGAAATTTTATACTTAAAACACAAGTATTAAGAAGTATTCATATTTTTTTTCTTCTTTTCTTTTGGTCCATGTCTAATAAAAAAAATTACATTTTTCTTTTAAAGATAGAAATAAATGGTCTTATCTCAAGTTTTCCATTCATTCCCAATTTTTCTAGTTTTCATTATAACTAAAAAAATAAACTTACATTTGCTACATAATAGAATTTCCATCATTGCAATACATAATTTGGCATCGTGCATCCAAATAAATTTTTATCACACCTCTTCATTTTTGCATGACCCTTGAATAAAAATTCATTATTGCATATAGGAAAAAAATATTTTGTGAAAATCCATCATTTTGTTTTACATGTTTGAATATTTTGTGAAATATGAAAGAAGCACTTAGCATGGCACTTTATACTTAACACTTAAGAGATAATGTGACCGTGATTGATATGAGTAGGTACATACTTCTTATTTTGTTGTTGAATGATACACATAGTGGGGGCCAGACAGAGAAGTTGAAAATTTCAGCCCAGTTTACCAATATGCCTCAACCTGTCTTGTCCCGTTCTTGACAGATCAATTTGCCACCCCAAAATGAGAGAGAGAGAGAGAGAGAGTGAGAAAAAGAGTACTGTCATTCAATTCCACATGCTTCAAGAGCCAAGCTATAAACAACCGCAATTGAGAGAGAAGGGTTCCTTTCTCTTCCTGCATTGAAGTAGAATCTCAGCCCTGAAAAACAGTTGAAGCCATTATGCCTAAATTTTGTGGAAGAGAGAGAGACAACGAGACAAAAAGCTCTGTCATTTAATTCCCACAAGCCTCAAGTGCCTCCGGCATTACGAGGGAACCCACTTGTTGACCAAATAAAACCTCAACTTATACTCATTCCTGATTCCCCTTTGTCACTAACATTGCATTCGGAGAACTCAATTATTGACCAAATCAAAGCCCGCGTTTTCTTTGCTCTGAAAATTGAAAAATACAAATTCGGTCTTTGCCCTCAATCAAAGTGAGACTTATGTTGGTTTTAATTAAATTTCTTGGCCACTTCCAATATACATAAATAAATGTTAAAACTTAAAACCACCCAACATGTCAGCTTTTTAGCTGTTTTGAACATGAAATAGAAAAATGGTCCCCGTCACTGAAATTAATTAAACATTTAAACGAAACAAGTTGCACATTTTTTACCCCTGCAGTCACAAACAAAACTAACCTCCTCAACTCTCTCAGATCACCAAGGTGGAAACATAAAGAGCCCCTTTTGGCCTTCCCTCTCACTCCTCCACCTTAAAACCAAAAAACCAAAACAATGAAGTACTTTTGATGGAGGACAGAAAGGCCAATACAATCACCGCTATATCAGTGATTGCACTGATCATAGTCATAATAGTTGCACGTGTCTCCTTGAAGCAATCACGCGCCTTCTTCCTCATATGCGGCGCGTCTATAGCTGTGATTCTGGCCGTCTTTTCGTGCGCACTCATAAGGCAACGTTACAACCGCAGAAGAAGGTTGTTGGAGTCACAGTTGAAGTCAGAGGGTAGAGAGCTTCGAATAGAGTACAGTTTCTTGAGAAAAGTTGCTGGGGTTCCCACAAAGTACCGTTACAAGGAGCTCGAGGAGGCAACGGACGGGTTCCAAGCACTGTTAGGAAAAGGGTCCTCAGCTTCGGTCTTCAAAGGCATTCTTAGCGACGGAACTTCCGTCGCCGTGAAAAGAATCGACGGAGAGGAGCGCGGGGAGAAGGAGTTCAGATCGGAAGTTGCGGCCATTGCTAGCGCGCACCATGTGAACCTCGTGCGCATGCTTGGTTATTGCAACGCTCCCACGGCGCCGAGGTACCTCGTTTATGAGTACATCCCAAACGGGTCTTTGGATTGTTGGATTTTTCCCTCGAGGGAGAATCAGGCGCGTCGAGGTGGGTGTTTGCCGTGGAACTTGAGGTACAAGGTTGCTGTTGATGTTGCCAAAGGGTTGTCTTATCTTCACCATGATTGTCGGAGAAGGGTTTTGCATCTTGATGTGAAGCCCGAGAATATACTCTTGGACGAGGATTATAAGGCTCTTGTGACGGATTTTGGTCTCTCCACGCTAGTTGGTAATGACGTGAGTCAGGTTATGACGACAATGAGAGGGACGAGAGGGTACTTGGCTCCTGAGTGGCTTTTGGAAAGAGGGGTGTCCGAAAAAACTGATATTTACAGTTATGGGATGGTTTTGTTGGAGATTGTTGGAGGGAGAAGGAACGTGTCGAGGGTGGACGATCCCAAGGACAGGACTAAGAAAAAGTGGGAGTTTTTTCCCAAGATTGTTAACGCGAAAGTGAGGGAGGGGAAGTTCATGGAGATTGTGGATCGTAGGTTGGTGGAGCGTGGCGGTGTTGATGAGAGTGAGGTGAGTAGGTTGGTGTATGTTGCTTTGTGGTGCATACAAGAGAAGCCAAGGTTGAGGCCTAGCATGGCACAAGTGGTTGATATGCTTGAGGGGCGTGTGAGGGTGGATGAACCTCCTGGCTCCAGAATGATTCTTGTTGATTTGTTGGCTGTTGATGAAGACCCTGCAGATCATCGAAACTTGGCTAGGTTGTTGACCTCTGTGTCCAGCCATCTGGATTGTACTTCTACCTATTCCTTGGGAACAACCACTGTTTTATCTGGCAGATAGCTAAGCTACCTTGGGGAATACTTCAATCTGCTACAGGGTATTTCCCTTCCTATTTTTGCTTCTCATTACTTTGTTTCTTCAATTGTATAAATTGGGACGTAGACCTAAGATTTTCAAAGGAAATTATACATATAGTTTGTCTTTGCCCATTATTACCTGTTTTCTGAGTCCTTTTGCTAACATTGCCTGCTGCGTGAAATGCTATGTTCATAACTCATAAGCCAGTCCTGGCATTGTTATTCTGTAATGATCTGGGGGTTCCGTTTGACTAAATCTTTGCTGAGCTTGTCTTAAATTTTTTAAACGAATTAGTCTTTTCTTATAAAGGTAATGCAAGTGAAATAATACAGTAAAATCAACAAAAAAAAAAAAACGGGGGGGGGGAACGGATTTGGTAGAAATTGTCAAACTTCTAAAAAAAATCAAGTGACTAGAATTCCACTTATTTTTTCCTTCATTCCTCTCAACTAACCGTTCATTTGGACTTTCAAAAGATAACATCTGTAAGTTTGTCTGGAATAACATTAGTTTAGTTTACTAGCAATGCGTACTTGGTTTTATTCTCCTTAAACAGGGTCTCTGGTTTGAATTAGTGCATGGAAAAAATTCTGGCCGAGAAAACTAGTCCTATTATGTTGTGGATATTCTCGGATTCAGAATTACCTTAAGATGTTTGTAATCTAGAAAAAAAAAAAAACTAATTCCCTGACAAATTAATTACATATTATATTTGAAGATTTGTAAATTATATAGAAATGTGCATATTATTTCACTATGATTCTTGTTTTAATTCTGTAATTATTGAATTTCCAATAATGTTTTTAGTCAAGATATTATTATTAAATATCTAGATTTTTAAGTGGTCAAACTTATTTGATAGTTGATGACATATGATGGGATAATACCGTAAAAATATTCTACATTAATAATACAGATTAAATCCTTTAACATCCGACTTCTTCTTGATAAAGACGAATGTTAATATTCTTTGATACTTTGTTTTTAACAATTTATTATTTATTATTAAGTGAAATCTCATGTTGACTTTATTAATAAAGGGCGAGCTTAAGTTATTAAGCAGAATTTTGAAAATGAAATAGTTCACCTAATAATAACGAACATATTAAGAAAGAAAATATCAATAACACTCCTTTAGTGATAAATGACTAAAAGAAAAATTATGAGCAAAAAATCATAATTGTTTTTAGGTATTTAAAATAAAAGAAATCGATTTTGACATCAATGAAACCACTCTCTTGAAAAAAAAAATCACGTAATCTTGTACACAAAAAGATTGTGAGGAATATAAATTTTAGACTAGCAGGATCAGAGGAATCTTTTTAAAATGCTGAAGGGTAATTTTTAAGTAAAAAGAAAGAAGTACAGGAAAGAAAATTTCTTTATTTTTTCTTCTCATTTCTAACTTTTAAGAGATTCCAAACCGAATGAGTCTTGATGAAAATCTGAAATTTCAACCAACGACTTGTGTATTGAATCCGAAAAGCTATGCACCGCAAATATTATTTACTAAAAGCATATTGAAGTTTCGGCTGGGGCAGGTTGGGCAAAACTACTAAAACTTATTAATAAAAAATTAGTTATGAATTTTTATAAAATAAAGAACTATATATTTTATAAAAAAAAAAGTCTAATGTATAACTCTTATTTAAAGTAAAACAAATCTCTCATAAAATTTATTTTAAATCTTATTTATCATTTAACAAAAAAAACTCCAAAAATTTGTTTTAAATCTTATTTATCGTTTAACAGACCATAATTTTGCCATAAACAGAGAGGACTCAACATTTTCAATAAGATTATTTCACACCACTAACTATGCTGTCAAGTTTCTTTCCAAGGATGACCAATTTGCCACGACCACGGAAAATAAATTTTCGGGTTCAGGGATACGGTAGGTATTCAATATTAATAGGCTGCTTAATATTAAAACAACGAGTGTAGTGAATAAATCTTCTCTACTAAAAATATAAATAAGAAAAAGATTATAAACTTTCATGATTTCTTATCTGCACTGCAAATTAATTTATTTAGAAGTGGAAGTTTTTAATATTAATATTACTCGTGTTAAGATATAAATTAAAAAATATTTCAGTATGTAAAATATTCAGTATGAATTGGAGTATGATAATAAAATTATCATTTTTATTCTTTGAAACTATTATCTACATAAAAAAAAGGTATGAATGTGCAAAAATTTGTGAAAATAATAACTTTTCATTTGAATTAAAATTAAAAGACTTCATCTTTACAACTACTTCTTCATTCATAATGTTCGCATATGTTAAGAGATATCATAAGAGTATCTATCCACATATATATAAAAAAGAGAGTATCTATCAAAAGTCAACAAATTAAACAAAACTACATCCGTTACCTGCTGGAATTTCCACAAAGACAATTTCACTAAATTGCACTATTGATGACATGTGAGATCCTTATCCATTATCATTAACAGAAAAATGCACATTATGAAACTGTTTTCGTCACATTCGCACCAAACGGTATATATATATAAACTTTTTAAATTAATATTTATTTGAAAAAAGGATGTCCTCCCATGTCTACATTGATATGTTTCGCACGATTCATTTTCGTGCTAAATAGTAGAGCTGTATAATTAATATCATAATTAAACCCCCAACAAATATTTGTAATAAAGGAAAAAATAATTAGTAGGTATAAGAAAGTAAGCAAATTTAGAAAAATTCTCATTAACTTATTCAAAATCTAAAAAAACACACGGAAAATGTATCATACAGTATCACATATTTGGCAACCAGCTCTACCTACGGCCACAACCAATGGAGCAGTGGATCACATACATAATCTAGTTTCAGCTCTCGCTAGGATTACTAAGTTGTACCATTTCACATAAAACAATTACTAAAAAGCAAGCCATCAATACACAAAAATGAAATTATTTTCAATCAAAAAAATCCCAACAGGTACATGTTTTGAAAAGAACCTAATAATAATAATAAAAAAAAGGGTTAAGAAATGTTACAGTTGTTTGTGGGAAAATAATGAATACAAATGATATTCAACTAATTGTGGTACAACTATAGTTTCCTAAAAATAAAAGTATCTCACATTTACTTTTATCCATGAGCTATATGTAAATACCACATTGAAACTAGACATTCACCTACTCGTACGCTGCAACCATCTTTCACCAGAAAATCACAAGGGCAAATGAAAATGCCCTGTTGAGTTCCTCATGTCACCTCTTTCCTCCAAAGATGATATGGAAAGCCATTACTATTCTCACTACCCTTATACAAGGAATTTCCAGAAAGAATACAAGTTTTCTGATCCAATCATGCTTACAGTTACAGAGGTATTTTACTGTCGTGCAGGAAGATGTTACTCACATTATGTCCTCAAACAAACTGGCTAATATTTCATAACTTAGTTTCAAACGTAGATGTCTGGTGTCATTTACAATTTTACATGACAAATACTTGTGAGCGCCAAACCTTGTCCCACTTTCCACCCCCTCAAAAAATAAAAATAAAAAAGAATACAAACATACAAATCAGCCCCCATTCGAAGACCTTTTAACTCATACACAACAAGATAATGGATTCTTCAGTTTCAATGAATGAACCCAAACCCAAGAGAATGCAGAAAGCCATGGAAGAACGAGAAAATTTTGAGAAAAAAGAATCACTGCAGATCATATGGATAAATATTCAAAGCGAAGACAGCCTGTGTTATTTCTCACCTCAAAGACACCACTTATTTTACTTGGGTCTCTTTAACGAAAGTAACATCCTCAGTTCCAGCTGATGGTGAAAGAAGGTGCTTTTCTTGCTCATCATCTATTTCTGTTGACTCACGGGGTGTGGCAGGTGAAAGAGAGTCGACAAATTCATCTTCTGCAAACAGTCACCAAAAAAGACAACAGAAAAGGTTGCATATATTAGCAAGATGGAAAATTAGTATGCAAATACAGAATACACGTTGACTGGGGAGAAACAAAGAACAAGAGCTACACACCTGAGCATTCATGGTATTCAGGTAGCTGCTTAACACTAGTTACTTGAAGACTTTCAGGAAGTAGACAGCTGCACACAGCACCTGCAATTTTGACCAAAAAGCTGAACTTAGGATATGCTCATTGTATTTTTATCACAATTATGCCTACATAGTTCGCACAAATAGGGAGTATGACATAAAAAGTATAGAAGAGAACTGGAAGAGAGAAATCAATGCATTGGATTAGATCAATCACCCAAAATGATGTTAATATCTCGTGATGACATTACAAATGCTGTTATCTACCCAAACACAACTGATGTTTGATATTTTCAAAATAATTTTCTTTGCCAAGCATAACTTGAAAAAAGCTGATGGAGTGAACTTTAAAGTTTAAACATGACAAAACATGATATCATTGTCAGATTCTATTTTCGACAATTGACTCGAACTCAATTAAAATATTATGTAATTAAATTATATACTATAAATTTTCTATTCTTGTGATACATAATAAAGCCTATAACTTAATAGTTCAAGAGACGGTCTCTTCTCTCCTTATCTATTTCAAGTATGTTTTCAGAAAAGTGAGTCCTATAATGGACTAAACTTTATAACTGACAGGTTGGGTAGAAAGCATTCTTAATACGAATTCAGAAGATAAATATGGAAGTAAACAGATACATCAATAAGCTTATAAGCAAATATTCTTGTATGGTTTTACCTAGCTTAGCAAGCCGATTCACCCAACCTGGGATTTGTTTCCTAGTCAATCTATAGGAGACATCGTCTGTAAAATGATTGCAGTTCTTAGTTATAAGGTGATAGGTATCCCCATGATACTCGGCAGCCATGGTTTCAATAAATGTACGGAATTCAGAAGGATTCATATTGGTTTGACCCAAAGTGATGGAACATCTATATATGAATCCAGGGCACTTCCTTGGCTCCACTTCAAAAACTCCACTAGCTGGGAAGTCATGGGCTCCAAATCCATACTCCTTACCATGCACTGTTTCAGAATACAAGAAACAAAGAAAGACAAAATGCTTCACCACATTAGCATTAGGAACACTAATTAAAACAAAAGTAACAACAGGGAAACGAAAGACGAAAGACATTTTCTGGAGTGATAGCACCTTCAGAACAATTCTGACAAAATAATAGTTGTTTCCAAACAATATGACAAAAATGGCATGTTTATCAAAAGAACTCAAAAACGATAAAGAATAGTATATCAAACGGATAAAATTTAGTAAGTTTAGTTTAAATATGCTAATTTTCTTTTTATTTATTCTTATTGAATACAGGTTCTCAATCAACCAGAAAAACCACTTTTAGATGCATGAAACCTCACTCACACACACAACATATAGCATCCTAAAAGGATGGCTTTGAAGAACCTAAGGTGCAAATATGACATGATGATAACAAGGTTTGTGTATTGAAACTGAAGATATATGCACGTTAGCTTACACTTGACAATGAGATTGTAGCTTCTATTGTGATGCAATGCCTGTAACCAACCTACCAATGTAATGTATTATTGTACATATGGAAAAATAGGGATGAATGAATTGATTTCATTGCATTAACTCTGAATAATCATACAACATAAATACAGGAGCTCAATTCTATTTTAGGAAATAAAATATCTCTCTATTCTACTCTAGGATCCCTTAATTCATGGAATTTCCCTAATCATACAAATCTGTACAGATTACAAAATATTACACAAATTTCCTAAAATACCAAATGCTTTCATAGTATTGTATAATCGACATCCTCCAGTAAATGGTATAATACAATACAAAGAGTAGCCTTGTTTAAGTCTTAGACACTATAAACTGGATTGGAAAAGCCAAACATGAAGAAGTTAGAAGATTGCAAAATATAAATGTCAAACCAGAGAGAAGGAGTTTAATTAACAATTTAACACTTAGGGAAATCTTTTAAGAGGACCGTGAAAAGAGCTAGTTTATGAAATCTTGACTGATTATGATGAAAAAAATGACTAGTTTACTAGGAGAGAGTACACAGGACTGATTATGCATTTTATGTTTATTTAGTTTACAATCATTGAATTGACATGTCAATTTTGCCCTCATTATGAAGTTTGCCCTGCGATTCACAAGCTAGTAAGTTGTTGTGTGTGCTCTTTGGCTAGTTCTAAGCAATGGAATGAGACATTACTATTCAGTAACCCAAGGTTATACTTGTGTCTTGGCAGATCAGATCTAATGGAAGCATAAAAAGTAGTTAAAAATGTTAAAGAAAGGAAAAAGAAAGAGAGTGATACCTTCAATGCCAGAGTGAAAGACGCCAAATCCAAACCAGTAAACGTAATTATTGACAGGGGTGAGGTCGTAAACATTCAAGAGCACAAGTGTGTTGATTTTGTTGTTGCTGTGTTCGTGGTCGCATTGTGACTGTGAGGTCGAAATGGAGTTAGAGGCCTTGTCCTCCACTCCCATATTGCACTTGCAGGATGTCACAAACACAAATAGGACAACCCTACCTAACAAATCAAATCACCAAAACATGAAACTAATTATAATAAAACATGGACATGGAGGAAGAAAGAAAATATGATCCTCACAGAACACAGATCCATCTCATGTACATGTACATGTAGTACATCTACATGTACATGCCACACAAGATAGAACCTTAACAAATTGATTGAGAGAAGCGGTTACTTTATAGTCAAAAGAGGGATTTGGCTCTCTGCTTCTGTTGCGACGACGTTTCGTTCCCGTTCCACCTCCCCACTTGCTCATTTTTATTCCCTACTCTTTCACTCCAGCTCTTCTCAAGACCAGTTGGTATCAATTTACTTTTACTCTTTTTCTATTTCTATTTTTTATCAAATTATTTCAACAATAATCTTATTACTACCTTCTTATAAATCTTTTTCCTGTTTTCCAAACAAAATATCAAATAAACCATAAATATATTTAATGTCTTTGAAATATAAAGCACGTTTAATATTTATTATACAAAGAATGTAACAGAATTAATAAGAGAAAGTTATTAGAGAATTCTAAGTTATTCTTATTTAAATGAAATTAATCAAGACCTACCAATATATAAAAAAAAGATTAAGTCAATTTAAATTATGATATAATGTATTTATTTTAATACTATTTTATAATTAAATTATAAAATTAAAAACATATAAAACTAAATATTGATGTATTTTATAATAATATTTTAAAATAAATAATAAATATAATTCAAACTCGTTCCTAATGTTTAAAAACTAGAAATGAAACTGTCTGTCTACAGTCTGGTCAAATGGTTTGCTTATTGCAATACCATTATTGCGTGTCATGTTGAAGATAAGTATTCCCTAAATTCATCCAAACAAAAAAGAAAAAAATTGAAATGAAACCGGTTGGTCATAAACATCCTGTTCACGGCAATACTTTTTGCTTTGTTCCGAACTACCTTTTTAAACTTCCTTTTTCTTTTAATTTTTTTTCTAAACTAAACATAACATAATAAGTATTTATAGGGACGAGTTTAAAACAAGTGTGTATGAAAAACTAAAATTAAACTTCATTTTCATCGAGTTTGGAGAAACTCCCGAAGAACATACTTACCTTTAAAAAATTAATTAATTAATATAAATTGTATAATTTTAATTATTTAGTTATTATAAACATTAGAAATAAAAATGTATTCTTAACTTAATATATATAAATAAATGAATAAATAAAGAAATCGTATATATGATGCAGAACGGATTTGTAGATGGGAGGTTCGTATTCCGCGACCCCTGCTCTACGAAGTAAATAAATTAAAAAAGAAAAACTTAAACCTAACTTCAATCAAAGTTTTTTCGACAAAATTAGGTAGAAGTAAGATGGGTACTCTTCGGATTTAATTGTGATAGGTAAGTATGATTGAAACAATTTGGATTTCATTCTAATATTGGTGCTTCATCCCTTGGTTTCTGAAGCACGTGAAAGCATTATCATGAATTTTTAATCCTTAGATTTTTTAAATTATTTGGTTTCCTTTATTTATATCTTTTGTTCTTTTTCATTCTTTTGGTTATGGATTCCCTCACCTGCCATTATGATTACATAACACAATAGTTGGGATCCGGACCGTGATCAAACAAAATTTCAGATGTATAAAAGAATAAATTCAAGAAGAGCCATAAATTTGTTATATGCATAAATTGGCTTAGTTTGTACTAGTTATAAAAGGGGATCTGAATTTTTAGGATGGGAAAATTTTAGGATGGGAGTCGCCACCAACGTTTTGACAGAATGCCTGGAAAGGATGGATAAGATAGGTTGAACAGGATGGATGAGTTGGGAAGTTGTTCTGGCGTCGCCGCGCTAAGTAACCCTCACACATCACCCATTCAGCCGGTCAAGGTTGGTAGAGTGATAAGATTGGATATCTTAAATGATGTATAAATAAGTAGATAATACGATCATCTGATGAAATAAACGTTTCTATCTAACGTCTTTTCACGGAAGCCAGGGTTTTTGGGTTGTGGATCAGAGGTGTGCCCCTCTTCCTCGCCGAGCGATTCGGGCGCGTAGTTAGTATGGGTTGTAGGTTAAGAGAAGGTGGGCCCATCACTGAGACTTTTGTTGTGTTTAAACCAAGGTGAACTTGACATAGCGCAAGAAGGGAGGCTTTGGGAGGGAGAGGTGTGAGATACCGGCTTGGGTTTTTTGTAGAGGGGAAAAAACTAACTAAGGTTTCACAAAAAGCACCGTGACAGATTACTACTAACTCGATATCCTGGCGTCTCCTCCCTGGGCAGGGTGACGCCTCCGACTTCCTATTTCTTCCTCTTCTAGTCTTCGTGGTGGAAAGTCTCGCCCACTCCCCGTAGAAAAAAATTTCCAACCCCTTTCGGCTCACTGGTGAGGCCTTTATATAAAAATGCGAAATGGGTTTGAACCTCTCTCTCCTGAGGTAATATTTTATTATATTTTATATTTGAATTTTGAATATTTAACGCGTTTATCCCCCCATTCTTGGGATGGCGAATATTTTATATTTGAATTTTGAAAAACTAACCTTTTATCCTCGATGAGAGAATATTTTATTATATTTTATATTTGAATTTTGAAAAGCTAACAAATTTATCCTTGATTCTTTGGGATGAGAGAATATTTTATTATGTTTTATATTTGAATTTTGAATATTTAACAGGTTTATCCCCTGCTTGTTGATAACGTATAAAATCGTCAGTTTGTGGTTGTTTGTTGATAACATAATGTCAGTTTGTGGTTGTTTGTTGATAACATATAGAATCTTCAGGATTTGATTTGTTATCAGTTAAAGGAAAGTCAACTGTGGTTGTTTGGGCCGGACAATTTTGGGGTGGTACATATAAAAAGAATAAATTCAAGAAGTTACTCGAAATTTAGGAGCCATAAATTTATCATATGCATAAATTGGCTTAGTTTGTACTAGTTATGCAAGGGGATCTGAGTTTTATCTTCACCTCCGACACTTTTTCTAAATTAATAAATCATATATTCTTTTATCATGTGATTTAATTTTAAAAATTGAAAGATTAAATATACACAAATAAAAAAAACAAAAGCCACACGTTAAAATTTATAGAAAATAAAAAATATAATTAAGTCTGAATATTATTTGTTAACATTTTCTTTAGTGTGCGTATCGGTCAATATTGGCTTTCGAAAAAAAATCCAATTTTAACCTAATAAAATATAATTTTGTTTTTATTTATCTTTAAGTTTACCACAATTTTAACCTAATAAAATTTTAAAATAAATATACTCTTTACAAAAAGTGTACTTAGATAAGATCTTCAAACCAACTTTTTATAGTGTTTTTTTTTCTTTCAAAAATACTAGCACACCCTCTGTTTGGTATAATAAAAATGTGAAGAAAGAAGGAGAAAAAATAGGTGGGAAATGAAAAAGAGAGAGATTATTTGACTGTATAAAAATAAGTGAAGAGAAAAATAAAAAAAAAGTATAAAAATGAATGAAAATGGATGAGAAAAATTACATATGGTAATTTTTAGTGACAATTAAAATGTAAAAAAAAAATGATATTTAAAATAGTTTTGAATGTTTACAGGCTACTTAAAACCCTTCAAAACTACTATACAGTGGAAACGGTGAAGAAATAAGAAAAGAGAATAGGTGAAAAATGAAATTGTTTGGTTGTGTAAAATTTAGAGAGTAAAAGAAAAAAGTGCAAAACAAACACTTTTTATTTTCTTGTAGAAACGAACAAAAAATAAATAAATAAGCGTCACTTTTAATATTTTGTGACATTTTTTACTGACAAATAAGAACTGACAAAAAAAATGACATTTAGAGTGTGTTCAAATATTTAAAATCACCAAAACTGTTATAATCAAATTTCAAAACCCAGCAATACATTTTTGCACACCACATTTGATTTTGTTTATGCACAAAATCGATAACAATAAGTGTTTCTCTTTAATCAAACACTCATATTTCTATCTTATTTGTCACCCATTTTTATTCACTCTAATTTCTCATTTTTCTATTTTTATTCACTTTATTTTCCCATATTTCTTTTTTTCTTACCCAACAAATGCTTAATCATCTGCAAAACGAACTCACTTCAACGAAAATTTTTTCTTCTAATTTTTATATACAGTAATTGCAGCTAAAACAGTCTACTTTTACTTATGACATCACATTATAATCTGAAAATTCAAATGTATTATGAATCAAGGTGGACAAAAAACCTCATTGCAGGCTGAAGTAAAAAAACCTCGGCATATAAGAAACTAACATTTTTCTATTCATCTCAATTAATAAAAGGTTTAAAACATCAATAGATCCTAAATTATTCAACGATTTTCATTTAAGTCCCTAAATTTTTAAAAAAATATAATTGAACCTTTGATCTTATAAATTATAATTTTTACGACAGTTTCAAGCCGTTATAAACTAACTCTAAAAACTTAATTACAAAAAGTGTAAAAAAATCAAGGATCTACTTAAAAAAATTAGTCTAAAATTTTAATAATTTTTTTTTTCAAAAAATTCAGACATTATTATTTGAGGCAGTTTCAAGCCGCCTTAAACTAATTCTAATGACTTAATTACAAAATAGGTAGAAGATCAAGAATCTAATTACAAATCTTTTTAGTTTAAGAATTTAATTAAAAATTTTCAAAAAATATAGACAAATTATTTTCATGGCGGTTTTAGACTGCCGTAAACTAATTTTAGAGACTTAATTACAAATGGTGTTAAAGATCAAGGATCATCTACTTACAAAAAATTTTAGTTTAGAAATTTAATTAAAAAATTCCAACAAAAATTAAGAGACCTGGTGACGGATTAAACACTAAAAAAATCTCCCTCACCACCCTCTAAATAGACAGAAAAATAGTTGAGGGGGTAGTACATAAATTTTATAAAATGGCACAAATATAATACAATGGTTGCCCAGAAGACCTTGGAGATATTCCAATTTTCAAGTGGAAGACAAACATTGATACACCTTCATTGGCCACCACCACCACTGCACAAGCCAACCAAGTCGATCAGTGTTGCATATAACAAATCAAGAGACAAGTGACCAAGGAATTTCCTATATTCAGATGCACCATCCGTAATGTTCATATGAAGCTTTTGCTCCTCTGCAAAACTGTCTTCCATGACCAACCACCAACATATACACCCTTCACTATCTTCTGGATCAACACTTGCAACCAGGCCAAGTGTTTCACCCTGCTCCAGCTCAAAAGATAAGCATAAGAAGTCCCGATTTGCTTTTATCCCAACCATCAAAGCTTCCTGATAGAGCCAATTAATAATTTGGCTTGCAACCTGCATGATTTCAATTGCAGTAACAAGCATGTTGTATTATATTACACGTAAGACTCACATGTGAGTCAGCTACATATATACAACTCTACTTAGGAATACGAATTCACTGTAATGACATCGTTTTTTTTTCTCACTTTACCTGCTGCAAAATAATCACAGGAAGATCAGCTAAGTTGCAGTCATATTTGTTTATTGAGTGGGTTTCCTCAGACTTTCCCTTGAACAGGCCTGCGACATTTGGAGAACCTTCTGCTTTAACATTGATGCAATCATCATTTACCACCACCTTAGTCCAAAACTGACGCTTGACAGCATTTTTCTCATAATAATCTGATGTTTTAATTTGGCTACCACGAAGAATAGACTGAGGAATATCCATGTACAGTGTCCATGACGATGACCGAGAATGCCAGGTGGGATTAGAAATTAACTGTAGATATGGGACCTTGCATACCTGCAGGTATCAAAGACTTTACAAAAATGTTCATTTTACAACTAGATAAAGTCAAATTTGAAAAGAGTAATACCACGTTTTCCAGCTCTGCAAGAACTTTGGTTGAAAAGATCCTGTGAGCCAAAGACATAAAAAAATGACCAAGAAGACTGGATCCATCCTTTGCCTGTATGCCAGATAAACGGTTTCCAGAGGAAATTGGTTTTTCGCTACCTCTTCCAAATATATGCTCATGAAAAACTTGTTGAATGTAAATCTCATAGCAGATAGAATTAGAAAACTGCCCTTTCTTCTTAGGGGTGTTCTGTTTGGCTTCACGCTTCATTCCATCAGATGATTCCATAGGTAAAATTGTATTTTCTATGTTATTGGTGAGGTCACCTTCAACTGTAGGATGATCTTGGCCATTGGACACAAGTGATAAGTACATAGAGGTTCCTTGATCTAAGCTTAATTCTAAATAATTTTCCCGTATTCCAGTCACACTGACACCTGTAAATGTGTTAAATGCTTCACGATTTACCAGATCAAACACCTGGAACCAAAACAACAAAACACCAACAGGAAATGTTCAAAGTATGAAATATTGGACAAATCACAAAATAGACACAGCAAACCAACAACAACAATAATGAAAGGACAAATCTACCTGTTCGTTGAAAATTGCTTTATGTACTTCACGAAGGAGTGAGTGTGTTTTCTTAACACACTCTTCATCACTTAAGGACTCTTCACCAGTTTCTCCCAAATTATGCTCACCTGAAAAGTGGGATTTGTTTTCATTGGATTTCCTCCGTATATCATCTGACTGTGCACCAACAAAACCAAATTGGAGAGAATGGCATAAATCAGGAGACACATTTATAGCCAGCATTCCAGCTGCATCATGATTGACTCGAACAGTGGACATAGGCAATGACCGAATAATAGCTGCTTGTTCATATGAGTTATCAAAGAGATCAAAGGTAAAGCCTTCATTCCCTGGAACAATAGCTGCCTGACGTTGCCGTTTAACCTTCCAATTTTGCTGCAACCTGTCCACTTATCAGGACATCTGATAGTAGTAATGTAAGCTAGGAAACTAGCATTCTCCTAAAGTGAGTTTCTTTAAATTATTAATGAAATGAATACAGGTGTGTGTTAAGTTACTTGAGAGCCAACTTTTGAAGGCAATGAACATGGTTATTTGCAATCTAATCAGGTTCTCAAATTCTAACCAGCATCAACCCAAATTAGTGAATATTAAAGTAAAACGTAAAGAATGGAAATTCACCTAATAAGGGCACCATAAAACCTAGCTTCCCGAGCAACCTGTTGTTCAAAAGCCTTGGCAGATTGCTTGAAATATTTCCCAACGTGCTGCACAGAATAGAAAGTTTGTTCAAAGATTTCATTACATGTCCTGGCAAAAGCTAAACCAATTGTGGTTGTAATTGAGACATTAGACAAGTTGTAAGAGATTCAAGTTGCTACAAACTTAGAGTCACATTCTTTTTATTTAAACAAATAAACTTGCTACATTAAAAAAGGGAACTGATATTAACTTACTATATGAACATAAAAAAATTCAAATAAACTACAATACAAATTTTCTTTAAAGATAAAGAAGGTAAAAGAATATTTACACGGTAACATTGCAGCTTGGTGGCGGCAGATACAGCCAGGTCAGACAAAGCTTCATTTGGTAATAGTTTTGGTCTTGTCATGCTAGCCACCGTTACTGCATCATTTGCTTCCACCTAAGTACAATAAGTTGAACAAAAAATCATATCTGTATTGTAAGCCTGCACATAACTTAAAGTTACACCACAAACAACTGCGTAAAAAAAATCCCAAAAAAACTCTTAATCAAAATTCAAAACATAGTTGCCGCCCAGAATGCAAAGAACTTGGTTTACAGGGAAGGTTCCATTACGATCAAATAAGGCATGATGAACTGATGATTTTTAGTTCCTCTGGCCTTGTAAGTTGAGAGTCATAGAAGTTCTCTTAACACTTTATTCCATTCCTTGATGAATGAAACTAACACAATTTCCTATTTCCTATAAACTACGTACAAAATTCTTCTAAAGAATGTTACAAAGGAAAAGATCCTTCTCCAGAGTCAAAACCCAAATTGCCTCAAGCAATACTCTTACATTGTTGCAAACAGATATTCAGAGACAAAACTAAAGTTTTCACAAGGATTCCTAAAATATAGGCGAAATCCAAAAGGCAGTGATTCAATGCAGAAAGTAACATGTACTACTCACAGTGTTGATGAGATCTATGATGACAGAGAGCTCCTGATGAGCCAACTGCAAATTTTCAACCATGCTCTGCCATTGCCATGGGGTTGAGGTCTCCTTTGAGCTCTTCTTTTGCTTCTTCTTCTTCTCCTCGTCCTTCTCAATAGCCCAAGCGAAGTCAATTCGCCTGATTAGGGAGAGCCGCTTCTCATCATAATCCACATCTCTGCAATAACACAAAAACACATACAAATGCAAAGATGAAGAAGAAAGAAGTCATGGGAAACAAGTGCAAACAGAAATTAGGGTTCAATGTTCTCGTTCCTATCAATACTTTTGAAATGACATCAGCATTAGGACACATTTAAAAAAAAAAGATCAAGAAACAAAAAGAGGAGAAGAAAGGAAGCATACGGTGGGAATCGTTCCATTCCATTTTCTTCGATGGAATCCAAGCGCTTGATGGGTAGCTTGTCAAGGGAGAGTTGCAATTGCACGCCCTCGTCCATTTCCTCAGAAGGTTTTTTCCCAGAAAATTCCACAAAAGCCTATTACTGTCCGTGCTGTTCAGTGATACAGAGCAAACTTTGACAATTGAGTCCTTGTTGATGTAATATAGATAAGTAAAGCACAAGATAAGCATATAAGACAGTGGTTGGTCTAAGCATTTAAATTCCAACACGACTAGAGCTGCTTGGAAAAGGTGATGTTCTGCTACTAGTCTACTACCATGATCATGTCACAAAGACTTATCTACTCTCTCCTTTGGCAATTTGAATTTTCAATATTGTAAAAATAAACTAAAGTATCCACCACCTAGGGGAACAATTGAAAGAGGCAAAACCTAAAAGATAGATGCAGATAGCATCAAAGTGAGAAATTAGCAAAAACTGAAATGGGCATCAATTTAGGTATTGGTAAAACTGATTTTAAACGCATCACACATGAGTGCAAAAAATAGATCAGTACCGAGACAATCCAAGAGCAAAACCACAGAGCCTAAAAGACAAGGGGCGGCTCAAAACGGCGTCGGTCTGGTAGGTTGGGACAGTGGCGCGGCTGGGCTTCGGGTGGTCCGTTGGTGGCGCACGCTGCAATCGGATGCCCTATGCTGGCGCTCGCTGCATAAGTGTTTTTGGGGGATAGGGGTTTTCGAAACTGTAAAAGCTGTGATTCTGAAACCTGAACACAGAGTGGAATTTTTTCTTTAACGTGACTATATATATATATATATATATTTTTAAATATAATAGGTAATTACAGTGGATTTTGTTCGATGATTTTAGAACTGAACCTATCATTGAATGTTGAAGCACTTGTGAAGACATTTGTTCAACTGTGACTCAACCAATGTTAATATAATAATAATAATATATAAATAATATTAAAAAACATATCATCTAATTTTATAATACTAGAAATGAAAAATAAAATATAATTTTATAGTTTTTTAATATTTAATATTACTTAAAGTTTATATTTTAGCAATACATTAATATTTATTTATTAATAATAAATTTATATTTAGAAAAAAAAGAAATTAATAAATATATTAAATTATTTATATTTTTTTAAGAAAAATTAAAATAATATTGTATTAAATTTTTTTTTATTAAACCACATTGAGCCAATTTTTCAACTAGACTAGTCGATTTGATTTAATTTTCAAAACAATAGTTTTATTAGTTGTCATTTTTAATTACAATAAAAAAGTTTATAAATATATATTATTTATAATAATTATACAAATAAAGATATATAGCTAAATATTAGATAATAATGATAATATTTTTATAATTTACCAATTTGAAAATTATATAAACATTTAAAAAAAGGTAGTGAACCCACTATAAGTACTTTTGCTAGTTGTAGTATATAAGTATATAAATATATATTGTCTATAATATAGATATAAATCAAATTAAAATTATATTATAAATACATATAAAAATCAGGTAAAAATATATTTTTTAATTTTGTCAATTATATAAAATTTATTACAAAATATTTTTAAAAAATACAATATTGTCTCTTTATAAATTAAAATAGTTATTTTGAACGAAATTATTTTTAATTGTTATTATTAAATGATAGTGTTTTTATCAGTTTTAATATCTTTAACTCTAAATTATATTTTAATATTTTTACCAAAATTATCACTAATTATAATAATATTGTATTACAGTATAAATTATTTATTATAAATCTAAAATATAATATATTGACTCAAAATATTTACTTATTACAAATTTAATTTATTATAAGTTAACTTGATTATTAATGTAAAATATGAAACATTATATATATATATATATATATATATATATATATATATATAATATTTATAAAATTTAATGGGTATACCTTAGAAGCATAAAACAGTTTAATTATGAGAATGTATAGGTTTTCTTTTTTATACTACCAGTCAATTAGAAATAATTATTAGTATGATTTTTAATATAATTGTTATAAAAATTAATACATTTGTCATATATAATAGGTTGTAATTGGATAAATGTAAAATTAACATATATTATCATTTTTACGAAAAAAAATGAGTAAAAACTCTAAGATTAATACCAAAGCCGAAAAAAATTAGATAAGAAATAAAAAATATAATTTACTACACTATTTGAAAATGCATATTTGGTTAAGGTATTTATTATTTGGTCACCTCATGATAGATGAGAGAATAGTATAGTAGATTTTGAACAAACAAGTTCTTTAATATTTAATATTAAATTATAGTAAGGATGTTTTGAAGTGCATCAACTTGTAATTAAATCAAGCACCATTTGAGAGTTTGATTCAATATAAATGTTGGTAAACTACATGCAAATGGTAACCTTTTCTTAATGTTCCATAATTCAGCTAAAGTAATAGGGTAAAATGATGGGGAAAAGGTCACATTTTTTATGATGGGAAAGTGGTACGGTACCACCAATAAGTTGCAAGAATCCTTAAGGAGTAACCACAAATGCAAATGACAGTGACAATGAGAAGAATCACACAAGAGAGAGACCAATATTTTAACGTGGAAAAACTCTCTCAACGTGAAGAGTAAAAACCACGGGTCGTCCAGACCAAAGAAATTAATCCACTATGATTAATTAAGAGTACAAGAGTTATTCTGTATCAGAAATCCACTCTTTCTCAAAGAAATCAACTCTCTTTCTGCCTGAGAAATCTACTCTCTCTGCGAGAAATCAACTCTTTCTCTCTGAGAAATCTACTCTCTCAATCTCTAAGAAATTTACTCTCTCTCAATCTCTAAATCTGAACCATTCTCCTCTTGTAAAGAAAAACCTAGCGAGCTTGAGAGTATTGGGCTTTTGTCCACATAATTGGGAGCCCAAAAATAACCCAACATAAAAGACAACATGAATTGAATATCCCAACAAATATACGTAATTACGATCACAAATCACCCCTCTACACGTAACTTCTTCGTTAGTTGTGTTTACTGTCTCATATAAGTTAATCTTAGCGAAGGATGATGTAAAATGAAGTTATCTAATAGTTATGTAAATAGAATGAGACACGATATAATTCCTTAAGGATTTGTCCAAAAATTTATATGTAATCATATGATGTATCTAGTTTGTTCTCTTACTACAATAGCTACATCATCCTCCCTACTATCTTTGATTATCAAATTATTATTAGTTTATTATAATAGTTAAAATTATGATATCATGTTTTTTTTTTAAAAATTTAAATGAATCAAAATGATTAATTAATCCAAGTTATTATAGATCAAGATGATTAGTCAAATAGTACAATATTCTCTCTATCTTATTTTGTTTGCCATTTTAGCAAAATACAATTGTCCTACCGTGGTTTTACAATATCAATGAAATATTAAATATATTTTTTTATTATGTCCTTAATTATTTATAATAAAATGTGAATATAAAATTTTTTTAAATGGAAGAGAATCTAATTAATATAAAAATATAAAGTATGTTAGGAAATTAGATAATAATATATATGAAATCTAAAACATTAATTATATTTTTAATTACTGTGTCAAAACCTTAAAATAAAATAATATGGAACAGAAGAAGTGTTCTTCAAAATATTGCTCTCACTTTTATGTAATTTATATGTTTAATGGGTTTCACTCGTCCAAGTTAATAATTTGAAATTTTCTTTGACTCTATGTCGAAAGTACGAGTGTATAACCAATCTCTGAAGATTGCAATGATTGGAGCTGTCTTTTCATATTTGGTTGAGATGTAATTTATAATTTAGCAAGACAGTTTATATGTTCTAATTAGACGTTTGGTCTTTGAGCCTAATGAGAGTTATGATAACTGTCAGAGTTTCATGCAACATGACAATATAAATTTTGATATGACGATATAAGTTTTGGATCTAGATACATTTTTTACCCTTATCTTTGGGACTACAATATTAATTTTACCCCCATAAAATTTTCTATAAATAGGACTTATCTTCCTTGCACTTTTATCTTCTTTTGCGAATTTGAAAATTTTGCTTCCTCTGTGAATTTGATCTTTTTACTTCCTTTATTGTCCTATGACCACTATCACTAACGTTCTGTTTGTCAGGAAGAAAAAAAATAAAGTAGATGAAAATACAATAGAGGGAAATGAAGAAAAGAAAAATAAATAAGAAATAGAGTGATATTTTAGATTATTTGTTTTAAAAGAAAAAAAAAGGAAATTAAGAAAAAATAATGTAAAGCTTGGTTTGGATGAAAAAAGAGGAGAGAAATTAGATTAAAAATAAAAGTACTATTTTATCATTTATACAATGCGTCTCGCATTAACCAATTAAAAAAAATTGATACAACTAACTGTGATAAGTATATATCTATTAGATTATATGACTCTTTCAACAACGAAAAGCTTTGTTTAATCAATTATAATATGTGATATAACCTATGATAAGCATAGCCGATTATCAACCACCCAACCAATTACATCACCAGCATAATCGATTACGATCCAACAAAAATCGACTAGACTCGTGTATTTACATGATGTTGTCACAAGTCGGAGAAGCAAAGGGAAAAACACAGCAGGAAGGTCTATCAACAACGAGGTTTTTTCCGAAGACAATATAAGGATAATTTGTGCACACTGTGTCACAGACCTACATCAAGTTATATTTCCACGCTATTACCCGCTAGTTGATCAAAGACATTTATTCACATGGAAATCACCTATTTTTTATATCTCTCCTCATAATTTTATCTTAACCAAACAACATCAATTTTTAACGTTTCTATTTCATCTTAATTTCTCACCTAAATCTACTCTACTAAACAATGCGTAAAGCTTTTCCAACGTCCATTTTTGACCTTTCTCCCTTCTTCATCAGAGGTACTTTCATCTCCCTTAACTTTAGGAAGTAGATTTGGGCTGTAGTTGAAAGCTCTGTCAATGATTTCAACAGCAATGCTTCTGCCCAAAAAATTTGATCATGAAGTAGAATTATTTATACTTATATATATTATTTTATATTATTTTAATCATATCACTAGTTAACGTCTAACCGTTTGTGCCCACGACTATCCATAAATAAAATTATTTCCTATACTGATAATGAACATTCATGGTAATTGTGTTGACATTTTAGGATAGAAAAATGTAAAGAAAAAATGGTTACATTCTATCCTTATTATTACTGTTATCATACATGCTGTCTTTATCTGATTATAGGGAGAATCAATAGAAAGACGACGACACTGGGAACCATAACTCATTTGTGTCACAGGCCACATACGCAAATATACCTGCCGCTGGTGCTGTGAATCAAGGGTAGATAGAACATAGTTGCAAACGAGGGATTGAAAGCAAAATGCTTCTTCTGGGTAATTCTTTCCATCAATTGGTTAAAACTGTCGATAATTAAGCTCAGTGACACACGAGGATAAGGCGTCTTTCACTTGCATGTTATTGGAGTCCATATAAAGGGCATCTTCATATAGCCTTTTGGCCTGCTGCAGTAACTTCACCTTCTCTTTACTACTTCCTGGCCTTAAGCGAGATCGCTGCTGCAATGCCGCACCCCATCTGAACAAAGCTGCAATTCGACATGTTAAAATCCAACTTAAACATAACAATAGGACTTTGGAAATGTTCTCATCATAAAAAGGATATGTGAAAGGGAAACAAAAATGGTGAAAAGCTATAGAAGAATAGTTTGACTGACATCCGGGAGAAAGAATTTCCTATGCAACATTTTTCCAAGAGCATGATACCATCAAACATAGCTAGCAACTTATGTGAAGTGAGAACAAAAATTGTGGGCGTATCTCAGGCTATAATGCATGGGTATGTCATAAAGACCTAACTTCCTATTCTTAATGTAGTTCTTCGTATAAAGACATCTTTTATAGAACTATTTTGAGCTAGTTACATGCTTTATGACCTTAAATTCAAACAGTCCATAGAAGGCTATATACTTCACGGAGAATCTGTCAGCATAATATTCTCTAGTGCACCTGTATGTGAAAATTATAAATGGCAAATTCAGGAATATAGTCATAATACCATCTGGTGCATAAACATTGCCTTTTAACAGCATAGCATCGAACTTGTCAATTGCAGCCAGGAAAACTCTTTCAGCCTCAAAAGCAGCACCCTGTGGTATTTGAAGATAAATTAAACTTTGATGTAGAAGCAGAATGCACAAATTAAAATCACAGAAGTTTTATATCAAATTAGACAAATTACTAATTTATAGAATCAATTTAGCTGCTAACTAAATATACACGTCATTGTGGCTACACATAAAAGAAAAAGCATCATTCTAACATGTAATCTAATGAACAATGACAAAGCAGAATAGCAAATGTTATCTAATGAACAATGACGAAGCAGCATAGCAAATGTAATCTAATGAATAATGACAAAGCAGCACAGCAAACTGGAGGAAGAATTCATGTCAAGGAAGCATTAAAGTCACAGAAACTTTTATATCAAATTAAACAAATTACTGATAGAATTGATTTAGCTGCTAACTAATTATACACGTCATTGTGGCTACACATAAATAAGAAAGAAAAGCAGCATTCTAACATGTAATCTAATGAGCAATGACAACACCCAATAAACCGAATGAAAAACTGAAACAGGTAATTTAATGATGTCAAGAATAACACATACCGGACCAATATCTGCTATCAATTGGCCTCGGAAAGAAAGAGCAAGGCCCCAATTATACAGGGCTCTCACATCATTTGCATCAATTGACAATGCCAGCCGATACTTTCTGCCTGCCTCCACTAGTAGCTCTTCACACTCTTCACAAACATCAATAAGAAATGGTGCAACTTCTTCTTTACTAGTGATTTTATTCCTCAGTCCCTTCAATATTCTACTATGTTTTCCGGATGATGGTTGGATGCTCCCAGAAAGAAGAGTTCTCAATTCACGACTAATCTTCAACTTTAATTCTCCATGAAGAAGGTAAGTGTTTCCTAACTGGCCTACAGCCAACAAACTCATGGGCTTCAAGTCCACAGCTTTGGATAGTAAGTTTGCAGACCTGTATAACATGATTTCAGCTTGCTCTTCACCCTGCCTACCTTTTATAAACACTTTTGCTTGTTTTAGAAGGTCTGTTGCTTCAGCAAGATACCTATCAAACACCATATCATCTGAAATTTTTGTAGATGGAGGGGTATTGAATTCATTCTCATGTGCAGACAAATCATCTGCAAGATGGTGGTGATCATCGTAATTCACCGTATCATCTTTACACTGAGACCTGTCAGACCCTCCCTCCCTCTTGTCATGAGAAGACCTGAAAGTTTCATGATCTTGATTGAGCATCTGCTCATGCAAAAAAGAGGACTCACTTTCCATGTGTTTCATTCTGACTTCAAAGTTCCCAGAATCAAGCAGATTGTCATGGGATTCCGATTCCCACATGTCTGTTATGCTGCTGGAATCCATCTTCAAAGAGAAGCTGCGATTATTTGTGAACCTCAATCCTTTGTTCCGGTAACTATACTCTTTATCATCAAGGAATTTATTAGCATTTCTACGAATGTCCTTTAAGCTAAAATTTTCTCCCTCAGGAGTAGTTCTTATTCTTCCACCTTTGTCCATATTCAAAACATAGTCAATAGATGAGTCTTGAGAAGGATCCAATTTACGATTTCCCTTATGATCATCAGCCAAATTCAAAGCCCTGTCTTCAACCAGAGGCACAGTACCATTTCCTCGAGTTTGATCCAATGTTCCATCCACCGCCTCTTGCTTAACATTTTCTCTGACTTTGGTAGAATTGGAGCTAAACAAATTTTCCCCAAACAAACTGCTAAAAGACTGTAGCATTTGGTACCCACCTTCTCCAACTTGTTTCTTTCTTCTACCAGTCTTGTGATTCTCAACCAAAACGCCACCAGAGTTTTCCTCATTATCAAGTAACGCCGCCTTAACAACATTCCTGGCATTCTTAGCTGACAATTTAATCTTATCTGTGACTTCAACATAGCCATAAAAATCATCCACTCGAATCTTATTATTTCTAATTGCACTCTGTACATCACTCTTCAAGTTATTGACCAGAAGATCAAGCTCGTCGAAAAATTCCATCAAACTCCTCAATTTCTCAGAAGAAAGCTTAGAATTCTCCTCCTTCTCCCTCCTCTTACTCCCACTCCCACTCCCACTCGCCCTCACCTCACCGAACGTTCCGTTTCGGAAAAACCCTACCGTAAAACCAACGGCGAAAACCAACGCCGAAGCAGGAAGAACGACAATAGAAGAAACCTTAACCCTAGAAATCGCCATCGCACAAACGAGGCCCAAGAGGAACACGAAAACGTTCTTCCTATCATCGATTCCAATGGAAACGAGAAAATTGCGCAACGCGTCGGACTCACCAGGCGCGTCTGAACCGCCGAGATCGTCCCAACCTCCGTACGCAGTCGAGGGAGAAGCGCACGAAGCTCTCAAGGAAGAAAACGAAAACCTGAGGGGCTTGAAGCCGCGCGTCCATTTCGCGCTCGAACTGTGAAGAAAACTGCGAGCAACGGAAGGGACACGAAAGAGAACAAGCGATCCCTGAGAGTTCAGAAGATTAACGGCACTCTTCGCAATTACGAATTTCATTTCATCGAAGAAGATGCGTTCTTCTTCAATGTACTTTCACCGCTGAAGAGTACGTGCAACTCTGCTGCGACAACAGAGGACGAGGTTGAAATTCGAAACTACCAAAACGACATGTCGTATACGCGTGACTACGAAAAGTGAGCCTCCCCCTCGAAACGCAAGTCGTTTGAGTCGACACTGTACTTATTATTTATTATTTATTATTGTTTTAACGAGAAAACAGTGTCTATTTTGTGACGACTTGTGTTATGGTGCGGATGAGTTGTTTGAGAAATTGGGTGTGAGAAGACTGAAGAGGAATAAGCATAAAAATTGGAAGGCATGAATCTAAGACCGTTGGGGCCATTGGTTAGGGTGGCTGCAGTTATTTTTGGTGGAATAGCCACTTTGAACTTGGCTTCTACTGTTACCCTCAAAATGCTTCGGTTTGCGTCTGAGAAGAAACTGGTAAAGATTAGCTAAATTTGATGGGTTTATCTTCTTTTTTTTTGGAAATTCATGTAATGGGACATGTTGTTTGTGGGTTTTGTATATATAGGAAAAAGTTGCGTTGCCGTGCAGGACTTGTAGAGGAAAGGGGTTTTATATATGCAAACTGTGTAATGGGAACGCCACCATAGCTTGGTCCCCAATGTTCGACCCTATTGCAATTAACCCCTGCGTTTGTCCTACTTGCGAAGGAAACAGGTTAGGTTTCGTTTCTCTCTGTTTCATGCTATGCCTAGTTTGATATTCAATGTGAATTTTGAGTATGGTGTATGCTTGCTGAGAAAATGTAAGACAAGGAAGCTATTTTGATTATTGGGGTTGTCTTGAAGTTGAATTGCAAAGAAATTACTCTTTTAGGGATTTGAAATTTACTTTCTTCGAATTAACATCAAGCATTATGTCTTATTGGGTTGTTCTAGTTTTCTAATGCTTACTCTTTGGTTTTGCAGGGTTCAACGCTGTCTGAACTGTCTGGGAAAAGGCTATGACTGACCTATTCTGAGATATTGAGATGCATATTGCTGCATTTCTTTTGTTCCTTTAGAATGTGATGATTATGCAAGTGACTTGCTCAAATGTATTTTGCTGCATCTGAGACCTTGCACATCTTTGTTATTTTTTTCTTCAGATTGAATTGCCTTCCCAGTAATAGAATAAGGGCTAAGCAATAGTTCTGTAATAAATCTTGGCAAGTGCAGCAATGTCAATCACCTATAGCGAATGAGGCGGTGCTCCATTTGGAGATGCGGATGGACTTGAAACTTACTAAAGTGGCTAAGGTTCATCAATAGCTTAAAAATATAACTTCAAGTAAATTATCATCTTTTTTATGCTTTGTATTTGTTATAGCTTGCGGAAGGTGGTTTTGGCCATGTTTACAAGGTACTATTAGTGAACTTATTTTCCCGCTGACCCTGTTATTTTAGTCCATTAGCACATATTCAAAGGTAATCTGTGTTGACAGCCAGCAGTAACTGGGAAATCACATTTCGTCAGGTTAATTGTGTTAGAAAATGAAATATCTAATATCTAGATACAGTCTGCAGTGGGGAATGTTATATGGACAAGAAGTTGCAGTTAATAATAGGCTTTGACGTTTAGGTTAAGGACTAGATAAGTTCAAAACTAAGGTGCAGTTAGTTTCTATGGTTTTCAGCTCAGAAAACTATGGCTTATCTAGTTAAATGCAATTAGTTTGTACTGGCTAATTCGCATGCTAAGTCCACCTCACATATGGCTAATTAGAAATAAAAGAATAAAGAATGATACTTACTCTGCACTTAGTATCAATTAGAAAGTTTGTGTTTCAGCCATAAAGCGGATGCTGTATGTAGAGAAAAGTTGGCAATAAATTGACGAAGCTGAGAATCTACAAAAGAAACTGCTCTGAATTAGTGATGGAAATGATGATAAGATGATAATCTCGCATGCATGAAAATTATAAAATTAGACTACTTTAGAAAATCATAATGTGACACGGAGAGTATATGTATAAATAAGGAAGAAGAATAAAGAAAGGGAGAATACAGAAAAGTCTTCGAATGGCTGGCTTATTATCTTATTTTACTACTCGATTCCACTTTTGGGTTCTCCGTCCTTGCTCGTCAAAGGCTTGCATCCAAGGTTAGGCCTGTAAAAGTTACGGGTTGTCATTCAATTTTTGTGGTATTATTTCGGTTTTTGGTTCACCCCACTCTAAATTTTATAGGTATGTAGTGATTGACAAAATCATATTCATCCCTTAAATAATAATGTTTTTTTTTTTTGAAAAAAAATGTAGTAGTATTCGAGTCAAATATTATTACTATATATATATATTTTTAGAGTAATTAAAATAGTTATATAACTATGACTTAAACTTGAGAATCTTGATTAAGCTAGAACAATTTTGTATTAGTTAATTTACGTAATTGGTGTGACAGGTAAAAAAAAAATTAGGTCACATATAAATTAATGAGGACAATACTCATTAAAAAATTTGGAATAATTTTTATGAATTTTACAAAAATAAAGTAAGTAGATACTTCCCATTTTACAATATGAACAAATGTCATGCTCAATCATAACAAACTATGATGCATTTGATTATTTAATATTTTTAATAATATTAGTTCTGATCGCTATCATCACACAAACATCAATTCTGGCATGACTAGCCCATTTGGGTAAGTCAGCTATAGGCTATGAAAAATATGGGCCGACCCACAACAGACTAGTTATAAGTTGACAAATTGTTGGCCAATATGGAAGCTACGAGCTATTCAACTAGGTATTTTATTTGCTTACTTATATAATTAGTCTAAAAATATCCACTTTAATTTTTAAGTAATGTGTATTACAAAATTAAATTAATTTTTTAAAAATAAAAATCTAATTATTACTTAATATTAATCTCTATTTAAATTTTATTTGTTTTTAATTTTTTTAAGTTAAAAAAATATGTGCTTTTAGTTTTTAAGGAAAGACTACAAAAAATAATATTTTTATTAAATATAAGAAGTATAAATAAATCAAATTTAAATAAGATTAAATAAAATAGATTATATTTTAAAGATAAAAACATATTTAAAGTTGTAGATCCTATGTCCACAATCCCATTTTAAGAGCACAGAACTCAAACTCACATAAAACAGGAAATAAAAATAGACATTAATATTACTTTGGACCCCATAAGCATGCCCATTATGATATGTCGCAGACAACAACAAATCAAGATCGCATAAGATTGCCACCGCTGTTTTCCCGGTATATGCATCCGTACGTGTCCTTCCACATTTGGTCCACTTTTCGCTGAATTTTATGCTTCTCCAATATTATATGATTATATAATTTTTTTAGTGCTTAATTTTGGTGCAGATTCTCAATTTCACTTCTGCTTCTTTATATTCTGGTATATGATTCATTACATTGCACGGTTGCCAGATTGGCCACGCTTTGTTCAGTGTATGCAGCAAATTATTAAAGGAGTGGAACTCTGATACTCTGCTCTAAGAGATGTTAAAGTTGGTCGTTTCGTCCTCTTCTTTTGCAGTTATCCTCTCACCATTTCATGTCGTTAAATTTACCACATTCTGCCAATTCATAGTCAATATTGCTGAGAGTGGCAGGTTTCAATGTAGAACTCAACTAAACACACTTCAAATCTAAGAGCATTAATTGTATTTGTGATTAAGTAAAGTTGGTCCTATTGATAGAAATAAAACTCATCTCTTATAAGAACATAAATTTAAATTATGCAAATTGTAAGTGTTTTTTTAACCGTGAGACTTGTTAGATGCAGTGAGTTACATGATTCAATTCATCTAAATTTTTTAACCAAAACAAAAAAATAAATAAATAAATCAGGTCATGTTTGGACTTTTCTGAATCTTTCTTTTTTCCTTTTATGGCATCCATAAGTTGGTTCCATATATAATTCGATTCAATATAAATGACATCTATTTAGCTTTCCTTTTCCTTTTCTTATTTTACTGTTTTTGCCTTTTCTTTTCCCTCCCACCAATTTCTTTGTGGGTTCTTTTCCTTTTAGCATACAAACAAGTAGACATGATAAAGGTGGGTCATTGGAGGGGTAGTTGATGGCACTTTTGAAGGTCTGGGGAGAAGAATGTTATGGAGCAGGTGATGGAGCTTTGAGTTTTCCTATACATTTGCCACCCTGCATGACTGCAATTTATGCTGGGTCTGCTACCAGAATTGTAACCAAAAGTGTAAGCGACAAGATCTTGCAGATAAAAAGGAGAGAAATGGAAAACAAAAAACAAGAAATTATTTATGTACTTCCTCATACACGCACTAGAATGATTATAATTATTGCCTTACATGAATAGCAAGAAGCAAGATCTGTAGAATCACAAATGACACATCCCATCAAACGGCAAACAAGATCTGGTTTGACATACATATCCCAACACACGTCCAATTCGGTTCAAATCAACCCATATCCTCACATTTTTGCATGATTAAATTGTGCTTGAATTTATTTTCTTGTTCTTTGTGATCCATGCATGGTTATTAATTTACTAGGGAAAAAGAAAATGCCGTGTTTATGGGTCCACAAGATCAACAATTCAACATTTTGAAATGGGATACGTGACAGCTAGTAGTCTACTTTAAAAGAAAAAGATGGGGGGGATAAGTCTTTGTTGACTGATGTATAAAGTTTGAAAAGTGAGGAGTATGATGTTGCATTCCTGCCTTTGCAAAAATGCAATGTAGTGGATGTTACGAAAAGATAATCCAAGGCAAACATGATAAGATGGATCATATTATAGTTTCACTTCAATATAAACTTTCAGTATTCATAGCAACACGTCATTACATTATGGAACAATATCAGATTGTCATCCACGGACATTTCATCAAAATAGCTTCAATTCAAAATCAAACTCTGGCTACTAGCTACAGCATTTTAACATTATATCATTGAGATGTACTAGTAGCACATCACTTTATCATCGAGTACGAAAATCAACAATATTAAATTTGAGTTATAAATATGTAATTCCTGTTAAATAGTAAAAAAGAAGATGTCGAAGTCCATGATAATCCCATCTAGCTAGAATGCAATTAATTCTAATGAAAAATACTTGTGTTCATGACTTAAAAAAAAAAGAAGTAACGTAGCACTTTTGGCAAAGTATATACAGATATTTCGTATTTTTGAGGTGGGAGTGGGTATGGACCAAAGTAAGTGGCCAACCCAGAACCCTACAAAGGTAATTGCCTCACATGCCTGGCATGGATATCATAAATTAAGGACTACGCTGTACCGTATGTCTAATAATTATGTACATTTATATATATACGGACACCTATATTATGATATTAATGCTACTTGCTCCCATCCCGATTCAAATTGGGGTGGTGAATTCAATTTGGGGCACGGGTTCTTCGTGCATCCTCATTCCTCAAAGCGATTTCTTTGCAGGGAATAATGGGTAACAATTTATTGCTCTGTTTTGTTCAATGAATTTTGCTTTGTGTTTTTTTTTTTTTTTCTCTAATAGCACATGACATTAATACTTAATATGAAAGGATAGATTATAAATATCGTTGAACAATAGTTCAACTAATCAGCTGATCAGACAAAAAGAACCATCTGTGGCAGAGTTTACGATGTCGTCTGCATGCTGCTTCTGCTTTCTGCTTTGTTACTCGAAAAGAAAATTAAAAGAAAATAAAATATTCTTGATTTGCGGTTGCACAAGCTTTAATTTAACACAAAGAGGGGGTGCTTTTGACCATCCACCTTTAAGAGGAATTTTCTATTATCGTTATTATTAAACGGTGAAAAAAAAAAGACATATATATATTTTTCATAACAAAAAGACATTCTTTTCAAGAAAAGAAGAAAAAATTGTCTTGTATTCATCTTATCATCTATGTATAACAAGCTGTGCTTTTACTATTTTGGCCGAAAAGATGACAATATTTAACATTGAAGTTTGCATAGCAATTGACAAGTGAGGAAGAACAACCACCCGGGATAATTATACTAGTTCTGATTCTAGAAATAAATGTATCTTTTTTGTCATGGTTATAAGAAATATAGATATATTTTTAATATATTAATTGCTATTTTTATATTCTTATTTATTATAAAGTCTTTTCTAGGATACATTTACTCATTCTCTAAGTAGATGTTATTAGGTTTAAATTAAATTTAATAAAAATATTAATTCGTAGTAATTTTAGCATTTTTTAAAATTTACTATATTTATTGAAGAAAAAAATATTATTTTAATTATAAATAATATTATTAAATATGAATTCAATAGCCATATACTTATAATATAAAACAGTTTATAATATAATATACTAACAAATAATTATTAATATAATTTTAAAATAATTATTATAAAAATTAACAAACTTATATCGTTATCTTTTATAATATAAAAAATATAATTAACATTAAATTATTTAATTTTATAGATATTTTAAATAAAATGTAAATTTAAGTCATTATTAATTAAAATTAACTCAATTATTTTTATTAGTTTTAACGAATTATTTTTTTCTTATATAAAGAATTAGAGATAGTACGTATTGTCAATAAGTTTATTTGTTAAACTAACATTTGAGCATTTTTATTTTTATTTTTTCTTTAAAAATAGTCAGATCAAGCATAATTAAAAGGCTTTTAAAAATAAAAGTAATTTTTTTCTAATCAACAAAAGTCTAAAAAAAATGATTTTTATGAAAGCTAATTATTAAAGTAACTTCTACTTTTAAAAAAAAAAAAAGTGAAATTCAAAAACAACTTACCAAACGTTACCTAAGATGATATTGTCAATGATTCAATCATATACTTAGCCAATTAATACATACTCATTTAACGCCGTGCTTCGTGCTGTCTTCTCATGCATTATTTGGTTTCCAACATGAAAATTGTTTCAAATGTAGTGCATAACATGTTTGTCACTATAGAATATCGGAGCAAAATGTAAACTAAAAACATTTCTAAATTTTTAAAAATATTATTTGTTTCTCTTCTCACTTTTCATCTAAATTCATCCAACTAGTTCACACTGTAAACATTTCTAAGCTTTAATTTGCTTAAACTTTTGTGTAACTAATCTTTTAACATCTTTTACAAATCATATATTTCTCTAAAAGAAAAGGGTATTTAGTTTTTATACGCCACAAGACTTAAGGTTTACAATAATATAATTCTTATGATTAAATAAAAATAATTTTTTGAATGATTAAAAAACTACATTAGTATTATTTTTAATTTTTGAAATATTTAAAGTATATAAACTAATCTAAATAAAGACCAAGTACACAATATTTTACATAATCAATAAGTAAATTAATATAAAATTTTAAAAAAATACTCGGACATTCATAATTTTCACATTATTTTTAATTATTTTCATGCAAGATGTTTTTTTTTTATATATACAGATGTCATGATTAAGTTTAAAATATGAAAATAAAATTTTACATTAAATTTATTTCTAATTGAATTATACGTGGATAAGTATATGAGTATTTAAACAATAAGAGTAAATATTTCAATTAAATATAATTAAGAAAAATAAGTTATATATTAATAATGTAAAATTATTTTAAAATAGTTAATTTAAAAATCAACAAATTTACCATAATTAGATAATAATATAAAATTATTTTACTTGTATATGACTATTACATTCTATAATTAAACGTTATTGTATAAGACATTTTAACATATAAACCATAAAAATAAATTAAATACTAAATATCGATTAAATATTTTTATTTTATATTAACTATTTGTAAATTAATCATTCTTATAGCCATGTATTGCATGAGATATAGTAAATTAATAAATCTTAAAGTCAAACTTGATTCTAGTTTTTTAAAAACCAAAGTTATATTTTTATTGTAGCTTTTGTTGTAAGTCAAATCTCGTTTATATTGACAATATCTTCTTAAATTACTATTTCAATGTTATTCTAAATATTTAAATTTGAAAAATCATCTTCTTTCAATAATTATACACTTAAAAGTGATTTTCATTACTATTATTTAAAAATATTTATAATATAAAAATAATTTTCAAAAATGTACGTATTTTTATATATAAATCAATTTACTTGAGCCCAATAGAATTAAATTTACAAATTCAAGTTTATAAACTCTAATAACACACTTTGTGTTACTGTTTCTAGTTTTCTTTCACTAATAATTATTTTAGCAAAAAATTATCGGATATATACATACACACAAGGAAGAAATTAAATTATTTAAAGAGTAATTATTTAATGTTTAGAGTTACTTTTTTTAATTTTTTTGGTGGGAAGTTATTTTTTTAATAATTCTCTCTATATATTAATTTTATTAATTCATCCATTATACAACCAAATTTTGGATAGACGACACAATTATAATTATGAAATCTTATAGTTAATGGTTATTTATATTTTAAAAAATATTAAATTTATTCAATAAAAAAATCAAAATTTCTCAATATATTATAATAACTTTAAATAAGAATGATTTTTAGAGCTATTCTCTCAATGAAAATATTTTTAGAAGAAAAAAAATAACTTTTTTATCTTTTAATATATTTTTAAATTAAATTTTAATATTTTAAAAATAAATTATTGATAATTAAAAATAATTTTGTGTTACAATATAAGTATTTGATATTTATTTTTCATCTAATTAATTCTCTTCCCATCAAGTCAATTCCTTTAAATGTATTATGGTATTAGGTCTGATACTTTCTATTACAATTTCATATTCAAATTAAGGATCAAATCTTAAACTTTAATTAATAAACATAAATGTTGAACCACTTATGCTAATAATATTTAATATTTAATAAAAAATTTAATTTAATGATTACCATAATAAAATTTAATATACACAAACAAATATTAAAAATGACTTTATCGTGAATTATTCATGACCTATATCTATCTCACTAAACTCAAGTTTAAATGGTATAAACTTAATTTTTGTGAACTATAGTATTCAACTCGATTCTAGTGGTGTATGGAAATAATTCAAATTATAATCATAGACTATATTTATAGTTTGAATCTGGTCATATAAATTTGATTTCTTTCAAGATATTTACCTTGAATCTAGTGGTGTATGAAAAAAAATTTCTCAAGCAAAAGGATTAGTCTTTAGTCTTATCATAAAGTAAACATTTCCGATTCGAGTAAAATTATTTCTTAGATTTATGTGATTTTCAATAAAACAAAATAAAATAAATATATAATTGATTGATTTTAAAAGAGTTATTTTCTACTATTATTTTTTATTAATATTTTTAAAAAATAATTTATATTTAACTGTTAAATTAAAAAATAAAAATAATTTATTTAAAATTATTTTTTTGGAATAACTTGATTTTTTCACTATTAATTAATAAACATATTTAATCCGCTCGTTAATATTATTTTAAAATAAACTTCTAAGGTTTAGGTATTCAACGTCTCAACTTAGTGGTTTCTAGCTAGTCTATATTATCTTGAATATTTAAACTGTAAATTTTCATTTTTTTTATTTTAAGCTAGCACCAGGTACACATACTGATTAAAGGAATAAACAGTCAGTTTTAAGTGAAAAGACATTATATTAAAAATAAAATATTTACATTTTAAAATTAAGTTTAAATGATTACCATTGTATTTAGTATTCCTTGACATATGTACGTGGTAAGATAAAAAAAAGGTTTAATGATATTTTTAGCCCATAAATTTTTTTTTCTAAAATTTGGTTTTAGTCTCACATTTTAAACCAATTATTTTCATTCTTATATTTTTAAAATACTCAATTTTTAGTCCCTAATTAAATTAACACTTTTAATCTTATAGTCCTAATTTTAGATATTAAAAAAATATAAGGACAAAAACTAATATTTTAAAAGTCAGAGATTAAAACTAAAATTTAAAAAAATTTCATGACTAAAAATACTATAATCCAAAAGAACTATTAATTTTTTTAAAAAATATTTTCTAATAAACAACTTTGCTTTTGGATTTGATTTATCTTATTGAGGTTTGACTTAAGACCACTGAGTTTTTTTATGCGTAATTTAACTTTTAATTTTTTTTACTATCGTACTTTTTGAATTTCATTTTACTATTTTTTAATGAAATTGATCTTTCAATTGTTTTAATTGTGTAATTTTAATTTATTTATTAATTTAATATCTAATATTTAACAAAAATATTTACATGACCATACTCTATTGTAAGGTTACGTCAACACATTTATACTAACATGATACTTTATTGCTTTATCATAATAATATTTTTATTAAATATTAGATTTAAAGTTATAATATGATAAATTTCATATATAGTCGAGTTAAAATAAAGTATGGAGTTAAGGACGTACCATCATCAAATCCAACAAATTTCAGAGTATGATTATTAAAATCGTTGTTTTTAAAATATAATAATTAACACTAAAATTGATCAAATCTTGAAGGACCTATAATATATTATACTCATGAATAAATTAGGAAATTTGACTCATGAATTATTTAAAAATTTAAAAATACAAAACATTAAACTCTTCAATATCTCAATAATTACTAACATTACATTAATTTGAATTTGAGTGGTACTAGATTTAGTCTCTTAAATAAAATTTTTTATTCAAATTTTGTAAATAAAGAAAACGTAATTAAAAAAAATCTTACGCAACTAATCAAATTTTTTGGCACAGATTAATCAACCACAAAATCTATCTTAGTGGTAGTCTTTATATAAAGTTACCTTGTCGAACAGTCCCATAACCTTCTTTATCAACCTTTTTTTTACGTCAAAACTATTTGTGTGATCCTGATTTCTGCATTAAATATCAAACAAAAAATTTATGTTCTGCATATTAAAAAAGATACGCTCTAATAGTATATTTATACGTAGCACATGCAATTGATGTTCTATTATATTTTTAAAGCCAGAGTTCTTCAGTTTGATTTTTTTTTCTTAATCTTTGTTATCGAATATTAATTCAATTAGCAGTTGAATGTGTGAATTTAGTTGATATAGTTAATATGTGAATAAAACGAGGTTAAATATGTTTTCATTTTCTATAAGGATAATATTTATTTTTAATTTCTAAAAAATAATTTATCTTCTTTTATTTTCACATTTATGAATATGTGTGGGATGTAATTTTTGTCCTTTATAAAAAAATTGTTTATTTTTAGTCTCTCATTTATGAAAATAAAATACATATGATATATTTTAATAAATGAAAAATAAAAAAATGATTTCTTTTTAGAGATTAAAAACAAATATTTTTTTATTAGCAAGAACAACATATTTAAACTCCAAAAATGCTCAAATTTAGTATTTCCAATGGAAGTTGCTCATGAAGTTATTAAACTTAAGAATCAATCCATATCTTGTTTTACCATTAGCCTGCTCTAATATACTTGCTTAGAATATCTTTAGAGGTTACTAACTTAGTTCTTAAAATTTTTATGGGTTATTAACTATTAAAACAAATGGGTTGAGTTACGTCTTATAAGTATTTAATAATATTTTTTTTTTTTGTATTTGATAAATCCAACAAAGTATAAGGAAAAAATAAATTAAAAACTTTGGTATTTGAGTGAATTGTTTTTTAGAGTTCCTAAATCTATTTGACATTATAGGTCCCACAAAAGTAATTGTTAAAAACACACTTAAGTAGATAAATATTGAAGATGCTCTTAAAGTTGGTTTTAAAGTTAAGAAACCTAAGAATATAATTGGAGTAAATGAGTTCTTATAAAGTTGCTTATGTAAACAATTACAAGTATTATTACTTAACCATTAAAAATGCAATTTTTCAAGTTAAAATGGGAGATTTTGTGTGACTGCATAGATTAAATAAGACTTACAGAAAATAAGTTAAGAATTCAAATTATATCATACTAGTGAAGTAAAAATTAGTGAGTGTACTTCTTACTTATGTAACAACAAGAGACTCATTAAAAGAGAATTAAAAATCTAAATTGAGTTCTTGCATTAGAAATATTTTGTTGTTCATATAAGCAATTGTTCTAAAGAACATTAAAACAATTGTAAGATACATTTTAAGTTCTTAAATATTGTATTGTTCATATCTAGCAAAACTGTTGTAACCTAATAAATTCAATAAACTAGGTTGAGTTGGAAAAACACATACTCGAAAACTATAAAACTTATTTAGTTTAATAGTTTATTTTTTTATTTTATATACATGAAAATATAAAAAAATGAATTAATTTGATCATCGAGTTAGACAAGATCACTTGACATGACTGAAATAAATTCTTAAAAATATTAAATTCTACGTAAAATTGTAAGAAAAAAAATGAATTAATCAACTTCACTTCTCCTAAAAAAATTAAAAAATTTAGAGGCTATCCCATATACGTACGTGCACATGGAATTACTTTACTAGTATTTTTTTGGGCGGTATGTTTTGGCTAGAAATTTTAGAAGGAAAAGTAAGTGGAATGATAAATTTTGTTATATATAAATGAAAACAAATGATAAAATATTTCTAGAAAACAATGAATTAATAAAATGTTATGTGACAGGAGATCATTTATTTCCCTTTTCTGAACAAAAACTCTTAAATACTTATGTAAAATGAACACTTATCCATATCCATCCCTAGCTACCCTTCAAACTTTTCCTTTAAACTTAACATGAGTGACACATGCGAAGGTAATTAAGATAAATATCAATATACATATAATCACAAATTAACACAATACATGATATATATATATATAACTTACACAATAGAATAGTAGAGTTTATGAATTCCTTTTGGAAATGACTTTTGAGAGAACAAAACCTAGTGGGTTCGTCAGTAGATGAGCTGATGACTGAGCTAACATGCCTCAACATAAACAACACCAAAAGCTTAGTTGCTACACCTTTTGGTCGTCACATTTCATACAATCCCACGGGACAAGAACGTGAGGACGATCCAAAAAATACCTTGATGCCCTCTTTCCACCACTCCTTCTCTGATAAAATCTAAAATTTTAACCAAGAAAAAAAATCCAATGCCCTACAAAATACTAGCTCGCATAAAATCTAAAGATTCATTCAATCTTAAGCCTAGCCTATCACACAGAATATTAATATTTTAGGAATCTTCACTATTCTTCTTTTGACAATTTTTCTTCCTAGGATCAACATGTTGCCGCCCTGTAGCCTCTCATTCAGTAAAAAAGATTCCTCCTGTACATCCATTTCTATTTAAATATACAATCTGTCAATTTATATCATGAGAAAAAAAAAAGAATGGTTAAATTAATTAAATGTGAATATGAAATTGAAAGTGTGACTGAAACATGGGCTTTAATAATAATTTATATATAGTACCCATTACCAGTTTTAATCAACATTTTTTTATATTGTTATGTGAGATTTTTTTATGAAAAATAATCAATTATTATAGATGAGAAAATTAATTTTAAATATTTAAATTGATTATATACTTGATAACTGAAATGTATTAATTAAACTACAATAATTTCGCATGAGTTAATTTACGTCCTTATTTAAACATATATTTTTTTTATGTGCAGATAAAAAATTGAAGTAGTAATTACATAATAAAAAGGTAATTATTATGTTTGTATCATATTACAGTATTACACCCGTGAAATGGCAATCAACAAATGGCGTTCAATTAATTTAGCAAAAGTAACCCTTTGTTAATTAGTTGTTGTACCACGTCACGTTTCATCTAAAGCCAATATAAAACCCCCACTTCGTTCCAGTGTGAAGCCCACACACTTTGAAAAACTCTCACACGTACATGTTATGTTACCCTGCACCCACCATGAGCACCACCCTCACCGCCGCCACACCCTGCAGAGACGAACCCGACTACGACAGCAGCTCCTCCTCGATCACGATGCCGGAATCTAGCCGGAGCTGGATGACCAACCTCAGCTTCGGCAGCCGGCGGCGCCGGAGCTCGGTGTCCGTGTGTTCCTCAACGACGGAGAGTCCACACGTGAAGCCACACAAAGCAAACCAGGCTGCATGGGAGGCCATGCGGCGGCTCCGGCGGGACAAGGGGCAGGTGGGGCTGGACCACTTCCGGCTGCTGCGGCGGTTGGGGAGTGGGGACATCGGAAACGTGTACCTGTGTCAGATAAGGAACCCCGTGGTGGGGTTACCGCAGTGCTTTTACGCGATGAAAGTGGTGGACAGAGAAGCACTTGCTATAAGGAAGAAGCTCCAGAGAGCGGAGATGGAGAAGGAGATTCTGGCCATGCTTGATCACCCCTTCTTGCCTACTTTGTACACTGACTTTGACGCTTCTCATTACTCTTGCTTGGTCATGGAGTTCTGTCCTGGTGGAGACTTGTACGCTGCACGCCAACGCCAGCCAGGAAAGCGCTTTTCCATAACATCCACTAAGTAACCACTTTTTATCTCACTGCTACCTTTTTCCTTTCTTAACAAACAAATACCCGTTTATAAAAGGTACTAACATTGGGGTAAATTTTGAAGGTTTTATGCGGCTGAGACGCTGTTGGCGTTAGAGTATCTTCACATGATGGGCATAGTGTACAGGGATTTGAAGCCAGAAAACGTGCTTGTGAGGGAGGATGGGCACATTATGCTTTCAGATTTTGATCTTTCGCTCAAATGTGACGTTGTTCCTAAGCTGTTAAGGAGTAAGACGAGATTGGAACGCAGTATCAAGAGTACGAAGAGATCTACACCAGCCTGCACCGCCCCCATGCAGCCTGTGCTTTCATGTTTCTTGGCATCAAGCAAGAAAAAGAAAGCGACTGTGACGACGGTTATAAGGGAAAATGTTGAGGTGGAAGAAGATGATCCTGAGTTGGTGGCTGAGCCTATTGATGCTAAGTCCAAGTCATTTGTGGGGACACATGAGTACTTGGCTCCAGAAGTTATCTTGGGGCAAGGACATGGGAGTGCAGTGGATTGGTGGACTTTTGGGGTGTTCTTGTATGAGATGTTATATGGGAAAACACCCTTCAAAGGTGAGAATAATGAGAAAACTCTCGTCAACATTTTGAAGCAGCCGTTGTGTTTCCCTAGGATTGCAGTTAGCTCCAGCAAGGAGTTTGAAGAGATGGTCAAAGTTCAAGACCTTATAAGCAAGTTGTTAGTGAAGAATCCCATTAAGAGAATTGGAAGCTGCATGGGTTCTGTTGAGATCAAAAGGCATGAGTTCTTCAAGGGTGTAAATTGGGCCTTAATTAGATCCGTTAGGCCCCCTGAGGTCCCTGGTGATATGAACAAAATTAGGAGTAGGGTTTTGGTACCAAAACTAAGCAAGTCAGACAGGGATCAGCCGTATCAGCTTAAAACAACTCATCATTTTGAATACTTCTAACTGCAAAAATGTATATAGTTTTGGACAAATAGGTTTTCCCGCAAATATGTGTTTGCCATTAAAGAAATTAAGGCTTCTTTCCCCCTTGTTTTCTGTTTTCTTTTTCTTTTTTCTATGTACTGATGAAAGATTAGAAAGTATATGTATGACTAAGGCACTATGCATTGAACTCACAGTTTATTCCTCATTATAATAATATTGTTATGTCTCTACCAATAAATTATCAGTAGTTGAGGATTTGTAGGTGTAAAAAAGTGGGATCCCATAATTGTCCTAATGTGATTCTCATGAAAGCTTATGAAGTCATGTGATGACAATAATTACACTTCTCATTGATGAGAAAATTGCAGGGAAGAAAAGATAAAAATCACTTTATTTTAACAATACTTTATAACATTGTATACCTTTTCTCGTATGGCTATTCTCACATCTGCGCATTCACATGTCCTTTTCACCGAACGAAGAAAAGAATGAAAAAGGAAATGTTTTATGGGGCTCTTTCTTTCTCATTGTTTTTTTCGTAAAAATTGTAAAATGTAAATTGCGGTGATTATCTACTATGCTTTATAATAAATTAAGGTTCTAAAAGCTCATTTGAGGGTTACATTTTTTAGGAGAGAGAAATGTATGTAAGCAGCCCTTAATTTCTCAAATCAGGAGTAATGAATGTCTGGAATTAGTTAATAATAAAAATGAAGGAGATTTGGGAATGTGTTGCTAACAGTAATGATGAGGTGAGAGGGGAATAAAAGGAGTGTGGACCATTTTCAATGCAGTGAAAAATGACAGCAATAATTTGATCTTAACATCTAAACCAAAGGAAACCAATCAAAATCCAAGAGGAATCCTTTTCTTTTCTTTTTTTTTTCTTTGATGCTAAGGGGAATCCTTTTCTTACCTAAAGTATCAATAAATCAAATATCTACTATGAGTCAGTACATTATGGATGACAACCCAAAACTCTGGTGCTCTCTTCCATGGCAGCCCGAATAACAATGTACATTACGTACTTGGAATCCCCTATCTCTTTCTGCCTGCGTAGTGAAAAGAAAGGACTAATTACTGTTTCGAGTAAAAGTTGGTCATTTTCACATGGTCATGACAACAGAACATAAAACAATAAACTTGTGATTTTGAATCATAATGTATGTTGTGACTCAGTACGAAATATTTTATGTGGACGGATTTTATGTTGCATACTTGATAACACTGTAATAAAAGCACTCACCGTGATTTTTTTAAGTAATAAATAGTTACTTTTTTGTTGATTTTATTGTGATTCTACAATGATGTGAATTTCTACCACAAATTCAAACACACTAAGAATATTAGGAGATCGAAGAACTTGTGAAAGAATTAAAAAGAATCATAACGTATACATAGCAGCAAGTAGCAACACAAACATGATGAAAAATGGAACACACCCCTTTAACTCAAACTATGGTGGTAGTGTGGTGACTTTCTCCCTCCACAAAGAAGAGGTTCCTAATTTGATCACTACCTCTGTCATTTAAGTGGTAACTTTTGTCATATATCACTAAAAGGAAGACAGCATAAGTCACCATTTAGATTTGCATTCTAATGGAGTACAGCCTTATATTATAATGGGCAAGCATCAGCTTTTATCATGTCATTGATTCAGTTCTTTAAACATCAATGAGCTGTAAGATGTATGTGTCCAAATAGTCAAGTACTTAAATGACTTTTTCTCATTTTCTTTTTGGCCTTTTGTTTTCTTTTAGAGGTTAGATGTTGGGGGGAAGTGAGTGAGGACTGAGGAGTTTATGTAAGTGGTTCAGTGGTTTTTTTGTGACAGCTCATGGCTTAGGCTTTGGAGGTTGTTGATTAACGGTAGTGTGAAGCTCATCATAGCCAAAATTGGCTTGGCCGCAATTTCATTTTTTCCTTATTTGCTATAATTTTTTTATTGGATATATTAATTTTATCAATAAATAGTTAGATTTAATAAATATATAGAAAATAAGTAAATAAACCGTGTCTTCATTGATAAAATTCTGGACTAATACACCGTACTTTCAGAAATGACATGTCTGTTAGCAGATACAGACCACCCAAGTTACAGACAATGTCGTCCAATTGCAGAGACACATAGGTACCGCTCTACGCTCTCCTTTAGCACAGAACAGAAAATCTCAACTTTCACCAAATAATTAGAGTAAAAAAGTAATCATGCTTTTAATGTCCATCAGATGTGTTATGTGAAAAAGCTTAATTATGTTGGAGCCATTATAACAATCCAACCCAACTAATATGATTTGATAGTTCTTTTTCTTTGGTTGGATCTCCTCGTTACTCGCGATCTCTCTCAAGGTAGGTTTCACCTTCACTTTTTTAGACACTGAAAATTTTCCTTGTTTTTTTCCTGCAGAACTGAAGCATATACAGGCCAGAACTATTTGGTGACGTAAGCATTGGCAAAAACTTAACTTGAATCTCAACTATAACTGAGACTAGACTCCAATGAGACTTCAGTTTTCGAGGAGATTATCTAATGCCTTCTATGTTTATTTGAGGGATGTTCGCTTCCCTTACTCATATTCAATTAAAATGTGCAATCAATAATTAAGTGTGGTAATAAAGGTAACACACTTTTAACAAAAGATTAGAGTTAATTTTAATTCTGTAAAGCTGATTAATTAGTAATTATTAAAAGAGTCTCCTAATCGAAACAGAATTTGAAACACTAATTTCACAACTTGAATTGATGATTGATGACAAACAGTTAAAGTGTAAACGGGCATTATTTTTTATATAAAAAGGATAAGAACATATAAAAAGGGTTTATGTCTTTTTTTTTTAATTGACTAGAAATATGAAAAATGTGTGCAAAATAAAAACTTTTTTAAGTCACATTTTCTAATACTAATATACTAACATGATCGTGTCTTAGTTAAGGCCCGGTGTAAGAAAAAGGTATCCTTAATTAAGGTAAGAATTTCATATCGCAGCTCCAGTATAGTTAAAGAAAAAAGAACGAAAGAATCCTTATATTGGTAAAAGTTGTGGAGAAATAAGTTGAAGGTAAAAAAGTTATTCTTCGATAATTAGTTTGGTAAAAGATGAATTGAGTGAATGATTTAATATATTTTTCCTTTCTGAATCCAATTTTATTAAGTTTTTTTATTTAATTTGAAAATTATCACATGTCTATAACTCTATGTTTATTGAGACGAAAATGTTTATTAGGTGGATAATGTAAGTTCGTCAAGTAAATGTAACTATTTTGTATGTGCTTAATGAATGTAATATTCATGATAAATGTATATTAAATTGTACATTTATTTAAAAGAAAGTAGGATTTTTACTCAATTATGTGTTTTTTAAAAATATTTTAAAAGATTCTTTCTTGAAAAAAAAATTATATTAAATTAAGAACTTTAAATAATATAAATAAGTGTTGGGACTTGATATATTTAATCAAAATTATTATGATTTTTTAAAGAGTTCGTTAAAATCTAGTAGTAATCAATTAAGATTTTTATAACTTAAAAAAGTACTCTCGTATTAAAAAAATACAAATTTCAATGGATATTTTGTAATATGGATTTTGATAGATTTTAAAAGATTTTTTTAGTAGTAAATTATTCATCTAACAATCTTACCTAAATCCTTAAGATTCTAAAAAACTTCTTTTATTTTTTATAATTCATCACACATGATATCTCTCAATTGGGATGACAATGAAGTGGGACAAATACGTGCAATAGTCTTCCATACTTTGCCCATATTTATATGGGTACTTGTTAAACAAATATTAATCAATTTTAGACATATTTGTGGGTATTTGTAGTGATTTGTTAAAAGAAAAAATTCTTAACAAAAGTAAAAAAAAACTAAAATTAAATATTTTGAAATATATATTTATATTTAAAAAATAATTTTGTATTTTATATTAAAAGTAGTTTTAAAATATATATTTATGCTAAAAATAAATTAGAGCTATATATATATATATAAAGATATTTAAACAATTCTAAAGTATGGGTAATCATGTTACTATTTATTCTGCTCATTAATAAATTTATATCCATTTAACTATTCATTTTATACATATTGAGGATTATATATGCGAGATGATTTTTTTTTTTTTGTCATCCTTACTTCCTATCTTACCTTTCTACTTTGACTTTTCTTTAATCAATTTGTTTGAACGAATTGATTATATGCATCACAAAAAAAGATAATATCAAAAATGCATAAAGATCTATGAATATTTGGTATTTTTTAGTACTAAGACAAAATGCATAGAGACAATCTTATACTTTATAGGTGACAAATTTTAAATTTATTCTATAATAGAAACATTTGTCTTGTTGAATTTTTTTATGCAATTATATTAATATAGATCACCATTTTTCTTATGTCTTTTGCTTGTCTTTTCAATCTATTATTATGAAGAAATTAAAAATAAATAAATACAAAAGTTCTATTTAAAAATAATATTTTTAACAAATATTTACAAATACATTACTTAATTAGCATGATAGGCATTATCTTGAAATTTATTTTCTTAATTGGTGATAACTATTCTTATCTATGTTGTTAATAATTCAAATGATGAATTTACACTAAGGAAATAATAAAGAAAATAACAAAGAGATGCAACAACTCTTGTAATTAATATTGAAGGTTTTCTAAAAATTCATAAAGTCCTTCCAAACTGAATCTATAAAGTCCTTTCAAATCTTATAAATTTATTAAAATCTAAATTATAAAAGTCTTTACAAAAACTTATAAGTCATTTCATCCCTACATAGTCTTTTAAAATCTACAAGATTTTTTTTTACATAAAAACAATTTGTTCAAATCTCAACCTAATACACAACCTTAGTATGTAAAAGAGAGGAGACCAAGAGAAAGTTTCAATTCCAAACACATATGTCTATGTAAACTTTATGTGAGATCAAAGGTGACTTTAAGAGGTGCACAATTTATAAACAATTGATTTTATTTTTGGATGTTCTAAATCTTGGTAAAATCTTATTAATTTCCTAAAGCTCAAAACTATTAAACTAACTTATTAAATTGTAAGTGTTTCGTAAAATTATCTATTAAAGTAGATGATAAACATAAATAATATAAATAAACATGTTTATAATATTGTCCAAAAAAATAGAAAGAAAAGATAGATAAGTTTATCTATAAGTAAAATATTATTGTGTATCTTGAACTAACGAGTACAATGAATATTTATAGAGTACAAAAGGTTTAATGATCCTAAAGACTAGTTTTTAACAAAATACTAACTAATGAATATTCTAGAGATTAGAAAAGAGATTTCAATTAATGTATTGTTATCCCCCTTCCCCCTCCTTAAACTTAGGGTGGCTATAATTGGTAGATGTTGACCACTTTGAGTTTGCCTTTATGAGAGCAAAAGTGAAGTTTGAAGAGAGGTTTTTGTTGGAACATCAATTGTCTAATATGATCTTGTGCTAGTTCATGAGTGATAATGAGAGGCTTGTTGAGAACTTATTCTCATATAAAAAAGATATTAAACTCCTTATGTTTTGTGCAAGATCAAATGAAGGACTAGATTAATTGTGAGGGATACTGTACTTTAATAATCATAGTAAATAATTAGAATGGAAGCTAAAACTTAAAGTTCTCTCAACAATGATTGGACCTATAGAATTTCAATTGTTGCGAATGCCAATCTTTTGTATTTTTCTCTTCCAATTGAACAACCTATTAAGGATTTTTTCTTGAACCACCAAAAGTTAATATTTGGGCCAAGAAACAAACAAAGACCAAAAGTTGATATGTGACATCAATGTCAAAGGCTCAGTCAACATCATAATATTTATAAATGTTGTAAGGTTGTTTGGTAGAGCTTGGTTGTAGCAAAAGACCATGATTAATTATGCCCTTTAATTATTAAATAACGCATTTTACTGTCTTCCAATATTTAGCTAAGGGTTGTGTAATAAACTAGCACACTTTGTTGACATTACAACTAGGTTCAAGCTTGATCACTACAATATACTACAATACTCTTATAATGGAATGTTAAAGGGCTAGATCCGCTATATAATCAACACAAAAATTTGATAGTTTAAGGTCTCCTTGTAAAGGGGTTGAAAACTTGAAATGTTTGTAGAGTCAAACATTTTGGCTTTGTCGCTATTACATCTATTAATTTTGGGAACATTTATTATAAAATGTTATTATTACTTCTTTTAGTAACATATTTTTATATCTTCGGTAACATTTATCTAATATAAAATGTCAATAATGATATTTTACGACATAACTAAAATACAATATTTGCTCAAATGTTGCAAAAACTAATAGGTAATATTTTTATATTTTCATAACATTTTTTAAAGGTTATTAAAAGTCATATATATTATAGTGTGTGCAATAAGTTCTTAATATATTTGTCCTAAGAAAGTAAAAGTGAATCCTTCTATGAGTGTTTGATGATGATGTGAGAAAAGTAATCTAAATCACCCAATTGTTTGAGGATAAGGGTAAAGTTTAACTTTGAAATAAAAAAAATGCACCTAAGTGTTATATATATCTCAATTATGATAATATTATCCACATATATTAAAACATTATTTAGGATTGAAATTACAATTTTTTTTATGTAATACTAAAACAACACATAGTATAAGTATAAATTTTAAATCTAAAACTATTATAACTTTGAAATCTAGTCGTATTTTTTTTTAACTAAAACAAAACATAGTATAAGTATGATATTATAACTTTGAGATCAATTAGTAAATATTTTTTCATGCAAATACTAAAATTAATGTAGAGTTATTTTAGCATATAGATTAAAACAAAAATAACATTAGGGACATAAAATAAAATTTAAAGTTAACCAAAATTAAAGAAAAGTGTTTTTACTTTTGTTACTTGGTGTGTTTTTGTTAATGTAATTCTTTATTATAGATATTAATGTAATTTTATATTAATAAAATGAAAAAATAGGTTATGTATTGACAATGTAAAATAATTTTATACTATTATTCAATTATAAATTATTATGCATGATAAGTTGATTGACTTTTATAATAGAGAAAATATGATAACAATTTTACACTATTATCTAATTCCAAGTTACTATGTATTGTAAGTTTGTTTACTTTTACATTAATTATCTTAAAAGTCATAACTTTTACATTAATTATCTTAAAAGTCATACCAACAATAATTTGTAATTATGCAACAATATAATTCTTGTTTAATAAAATGAAACTATTGATATATATATTAATATAATTTTATATTAACAAATTGAAAAAATAGACTATATACTAAAAATATAAAATAGTTTTAATTATCATTCGTTTATAAACTATTATGTCTCACACATGCATTAAACAAACTATGTTACATCAAGTGGCACCAATGCTTAGCAATATTAGTAAGACTAATAATGTTTATATAATAAAAAAATAAAAACAAGGGTCATTGTGAGATAAAAATAATTAAATATATGAATACTAAGTTATTTGTAGAACTTGTTTTTAAAGCATAAAAATAAATATTGATGGTGTGTGATGGTGCTATTCATTTATGAATTTAAAAGGTGAAAAAATAAGTTGATAATGGCTTAAATGTTCGGGTAGAAAGAATAGAGAAAAAAATAAAATGAGAAAAAATGACATGATAAGAAAATAAGAGAAGGAAGAAGAAATAAAGTAGAAAACAAAGGAAAAAAAAATTCTTTTCTCGACGTATGAAAAATATTTGAATATTTTGTTTTTTTAATACTCTATCAACATTTTTTATTTTTTTCTCTTTATATTGCCTCATATTACCTACCATAATTATTTTTTTTTTTCTCATTTTCTTCTCTCCTCCCAGTGTCGGGTAGCACTTTAGGTGTTGAAATATATTTTTTCTGAAAAACTTGGTGTCATTTTATTTGCTTTTAATATAGTATGCTTTGAATACACTCAAGCTTGACTATGAAAGTTTGTTGGGAGTCCCATAAAGCGAGCCTCCGTACATTGATATCTTCTTTTGGGAGGGTGAAAAGTACATTGAATTTGATTTGTCTTTGGCCTCTGTTCATATGGTACATATTTAAGATGACTCTTCAGCGAGATTAAATTTTGGTATTTTGAAAAAAATGTTAATCAGTATTCACATATTAAAGAATCAAAAACATTTTTTATTAAAAATATAATACTATATTTTCTAATAAATTTTAATATAATTTTAACATAATTTTTAATAAAAAGTTTCCATTTACTTATTCCTGAACCATATTTTAGGCCACGAGTTAGCCGAACCTAAAAAATAATAATAGAAAAACTCAATGGTGATTATTTTCTCCCTACTTGACCCTTACAGCAATAAGGGAATGCTCCTTTATAAGGGATCTCCTTTGGAATGAAAACCGTTATGGTCACATGCCAAACCTCATTTTAAGTAGATTTAAAGAGTGCTTATTAAATTAGTAAAAGTGATTTTAAATATTTTATATTTTTTAAAAATGAGTTACACAAAATTTTTTAAAATAAATTATTTTTAACTCATTGATAAATTTCACAATTAAACTTACAAATAAACTCTTCTATAGTTAAAGGTTATCAACTATACGTATCTAATTGAATTATTTACACTTTCAAACATAACATCCAATTTAAATTTATTTACGAATTCTTTTTTAAAGTTTAGCTTAATTTAAAAATCTATTTAAAACATTTTTAATGAGATATATATTTAATTCGATAATAAGCTTATCTTTGTATAGATTAATGGAATATTCTTTAATGTTTAAATAAGTCTGATTAAATTAAGCCCAATGCAAACTAAATACGACTTGAATTTATGGTTTATGGAGTGTAAAAGGGTTAATTGGAATGTGAACTAAATCCAACAAACTGTTTACCGTATTCCTGTTTCTACGGTTTATGGAATATAAAAGAAAAGAAAAATGGGAAATTAATATTTCATCAAATTAAGAATGTTAAACCCCCTTCCAGAAAAATTGCAAACAAAACTTTCAATCTGCCGTATATTAAAGGTGGTAAAATGTATCTAATTATTATTTAACTCCCTTACAATTTACTAGAAATCAATGTCTTAATTAAATTTAAGAATAATAAGTATTGAGCTGATTTTTTTACAAATTGTGATTATGATCGAAACTTATTTAAAATGTCCTATAAACTAAAGACAACATTTGTTTATATGTACCTGGACTAAGTATTGTCAACGAATTGTCAATGTCTTCATTTAATTTTTAAAATATATTTTTTAAATTCTAGTTGTTTAAAAGTGAGGCATTGGGTCTCTATTTAGTTATGGATAAAACAAGGAATGCCTTAATATAGACTACTAACTAGTTAGAACGATCCAAGGTTTACTCGGGACGGTGTCATGATAGAAGGCTTTGGTAGCCAATTTTAAAGATCAGAAATAATCAAATATTTTGTTATTCGTTAAAATAGAACAGACTACCAATTTTTTTTTTATAACATTTACGTATTCTCTTTAATCAATTGAGCTAGGTCTTATTAGTAAAAGTTATATATATATACACTAAATTTCATATAAAATAATTATAATTATATATTTTAAAATGATTCAATAATATATAATAGAAAATATATTTACATAAAAGATAAATTAAAATTAAACTATTTTTAAAGTGTAAATATATTTTTTTTTAAATCTTATGAATGTCATACATAAAACAATGTTATTTACTTGTAGATTTTTAAGTTTTTTCTCTTAAAAGTAAACTTCAAATAATTTTAGAAATTAAAAACAAACCGTTAAAAAGATATTCTATAAACTCAAAATTAATATGACATTTAATTTGTTGAAAGAGTATAAGTCAAAGATTAAAAATAATATTACTATTTATTTAATTATTTGAAAAATATTAAATTTTAAGTTTTATTTTAAATATAGAAATTTTAACTTATAATTTTATTTAATAGTTTTAATCTTAGGAGTAAAGAATAAAGGGGAGTTTGAGTTTGCATTAAGGGCCTCCTTTGATTGATTTAAAGAAAGTTAGAAGGATCACTGTCTTTTTGTCCAGACAAGTAAATTTGTCCATGTATATATTTACGTAGCTGGTTCAAATCACACATTTAACATATATGATTGTAATCCTAACAAATTAAGTAATTTTCTTTATACATATCGATTAGAATTTAATTTCTGACATGTTAAAGGAACTTAATATAGTATTACTGGGATTAACTACTTGGTGGTATATGAATGCATGATGCTCAGAGAAAATTTTTAACTTTTTAATTTTTTAATAGTTATATTATTCATAATAGAATACAATATTTTACATAAAAATTATATAAATATATATTTTTTCGTAATACATTCTCCTCATCTTTTATTTTACCTCTTCTCTCGTCTCCTCTAAACCTAGCTAGTAGCGGGCATCCCCATCTCCATGGTGAAACCTCTTTAGACTATTTTATTTTTTATAAAAAAAAAAAAACTTATCACACTAATCATTGCATTATTTATGATTCATTTTAAAATAAAGTTGTATTAATCACTTAAAATTTCAGTAAAGACAATGAAATAATTAAAATTAAAACTAATAATAACTCATTTAATTCACTTTGAATATCATAACTATAGTGATCTTCCCTGTCCTTTAGTGACTCTTTCACCATCACCACCCTACTTTATTTATTTCTTTCTTCTTTTTTGTTTTTAATCATTGTAGGCCGGAAAGTTATCTCTCTAATACTCCAGACAGGCATACACGATTTGTTCCATTGTTCTAAAGTCTCCAACTTTGTTTTTGGCTTTCAGCGCAGAATAAAGAAATATGCACAGTATCAGTAACATGGGCACTGACACCTACGTTCAACAACTAACTCATGTATTAATTTTTCCTATTTAATCTGATGTTAAAGCTACATAAGAAATTAGGAATTCAACCTGTGCTTCATGAATTGTTCGTAGATAGAATAATAACAGTGGATATTCAATTAATTTTGCCTCCACTTGAATTTTGGACATCTCCACCGAATGCCATACTCGAAGCCTTGCTGCATGATTACCCCCTCATGGTTTAGCTTTTTCTTTTGTTCTGTTTTATGTTCATACATAAAAAAAAAAAAAAAGAAAAAGAAAAAGCCATGCTCATGTCATGTTCCCATACCTATGACCCTAGGGAGGGAATTTAGAAAAATTCTTACGTGTTAATTACAGCAACAAAAACTTGTTACATCTTCGTGGGTAATTAATTATATTAAAAATTTTAATGGCTTATGAATAGATTTAAACATGAATAGTAAAAGTTTAAAAATTAGTTGAAAATTGACAAATTAGTAGGCAACTAAAAAATAAGGTAGCTTATTAAATCATAAATATTTTATTATAAAATTATATGTTAAAATAGTTAACAAATATAAAATGATAGAAATTAATATGATTATAAATTTTTATATAAATTTTAGTTTTATTTTATTAATAAAAATATATTTTGAGATATTTATAATTTTAGTTTTTAATTAATTTTTGTCGCAATCTAGGTCGTGATGGAATCGGTGAGAAATAGAAGTTTGGAATCCATATCCCTTCCAAAGAAAGGATCATGGAAACTGGAGTCATCACTGGCATTTTCAAGGAAAACACAAGAAAACCTATAATTGTATAAGGCTAGTCTTGAGAATCAGAACTCGAATTCGGGAGTCGATTATGCGTAGGAAAACATTAATATCTCATTACGTCTGTCTTTAAGACAGTTACCCTAACTAGATGCAAGAAATAGGAATTGACTTATAGTTTTTCACCTTTTGGATGCAAGGAAGAGTGAGTATTTACAAGGGGAAGAATGAATGGTGTTTTCGGGTTTTATGAACTTGACAAGAGTCACCTCTTGCTCCTATGTATCTCTCAATGCAATGGAGAAGTCAAAGTTTATATAGTTTTGACTGAGGATTAAAAGGTGGTTATATGGGAAAGACCAGTACTGAGTCGACCATAAGGAGGTGTTAACTAATTGTCAATTGAGAGAAGATGACGACTAGGAGTCAGTGGGGAGTCGACTCTTGAAGTTGACCAAGGAGTGCTGACTCACAATCGGTCAGAGGGGACCCAGATATTGGATAAGGTTTGAGGCACGACCAAACCGGAATCGGTTTGTAGGTTGAGACCCATAAGTTTTGGTGTTGAATGTTTGTCTATAGGTTAGAATTGGACATTACAAACTATATATTAACACTTAGAGTTTTACCTGGTATCCAGATGTGTCGTTGTTGTGTTTGGAGAGAAGACCGATCCTATTCTTTTCTCTTTCTTCTTAATGCTTCCTCTCTCTAGAAAACTCTTTTCACTAATTCTCCTCCTCCAGAAGTTTTCAACGTCTTTTCCTTTAAGTTCAACGCTTTTTATAGGCCAACTTTTGCCCCATTGATCTTTCGAGGAGATCTTCCATCATTAATGTGGTGGCTCCCCGTAGAGCTTCATAAATGCCATGGTGCCCTCCACTTCCACGAGGCCCTTCTAATTAATGCGACTAACTTTACATTTAATGCGGTGGTAACCTCTTTTCCTTTTCCTTAACCTTCGCGGCGGAACGCGTTTGCCGCACCTTTGATTGCCTAGGAGATGGTATGTCTAACACGCAACTCCCTATCTGTTGGCGCTTGCCCGAGACAAATTGAGACACATGGACCTGTTAGGTCCCGCTTTTCTAGTATGTTTTTTTTGACATTCTTTGTCTTTTTCTTCTTTTGAGAGAGACAATCTATCCGCTCCTTCTTCATCTCCTTTGTCCTTTTTCAAACCTCGGACAAAATGGATATCAACAATTTAAATTCTTGTAATTTTTATTTATAGATCAACTATTATAATTACATTATTTAGTTTTAGTTATTATATTTTTATATTGTGTATTCTACTGTTAATCTTTTATTATATATTAAAATATTTTTAATCAAATTTAAAATAAAATAAAAATAATAAACATTTAAGTAAACATCATACTTTTATTAAGTAAACGCCATATTTTTATTATGTTGATTGGTCTAATGATTAAAATATTTTAAAATATAAAATACATTGGGTAAAAAATATTTCATCTCCAACGTGTATTTTAAATATTATTAACACAAGTTTAGGATACCTTCTAGTTTAATTTTTTTAAAAAATAAGATATAATATTAAGATAATAAAATAAATAAAATAGTTAAAATAGACCGTGTAAAAATGTAGAAGAAAATAAACAAAAATAACAATAAAATTTTATCTTAAAAAGAATTCAAATTTTATCACAAAATTCAAATTTTATCACAAAATTCAAATTCAAAATTTTACTAAAAAAAATTCAAGTTTAGTATCTCACGGATCGAGGTAATACAGATAAAGTTCTGATTAACTCATTAACTTCAATTTCTTTCACAGTTAGTTCCAAATTATGATGGGTCACAACTATGGGATAGCGTTCTGTTGTAGTTGTCGGCTACAAATATGCAATATATTCGGCCCCACGCCCCCACCTATTTATTGGTTCTTAGTTACGATATATTTATCATTTATTTTTCACTCAATTAATTTTTCTCTTATTAAAATAGTCTATCGGAGAGTAAAATATCCCTCCAGTTATTACTCCATACCTAAATCAAAGATTAAATACCGGATCTTGATTAAAAAATACTGAAAAACGGACAAACAAATTCAATTAGTTTAATTTAGTTTTAAGTTATCATATTTTTGTTTCTCGATGAGCATTAAAATATAAAAAAGACTGTAGAAGTGCATGTGCCTTGTACATGATTGAAGACTTCATCTCCAGAAATTAACCATGTGTTGTTACATGTATTGTCGCGTTAGATATAATACTCACTTCATTATCCGTCGACCAAGTAATATCTCGAAGAGACAAAAATAAAATAATTTATAAATTAAATGAATATAACCTTGAAAGTAAATACTTAAGATAGTGGTTTAAAAACTAATTACATTCGAAGCCACCTCTAACCCAATTACATTCCTCACAGTTGAACCATAAAAGCTAAACAATGGGCAATGTTATGGCCAAAAACCAATAAGTCAATACCAAGTGTCCATACGAATGCACCAACCCACCATAGCTAGCAAGGTCATGATTTCCTTTTAATGTTGAATCTGCACCAACCAGGAGGGGAAACGTGCAATTAATGGACAAAGCAGTATCTAACTTTTTTAAGAATTCCATTTTCGTGTTTTAACAAAAAAAAAAATAAAAAATAAATCCATTTAAGTGTCCAGGCAGTATGCTTGAGAGAGATTATTAGCTTCCTAACAAACAACATGAGCAGGGTAAAATTTATATGAATTTAAAGTTCTACTCATTTTCTTACGTACGAGTTTCAAGTAAATTAATAGATGGTACAAGTCTAAGAAAATCAGGCTATGAATTGTAAAATTTATATGGATTTAAAATTCTGATTAAATACTTATTTATTAATGATATAATCAAATATATAAAAATTGTCGTTGTACGACTTAAAAAAAAAAACTTTATCTAATCATACATTTTGGATTCTAATTTTTTAATGAGCTAAATCTAGAAAGCATTTGTATATTATGATAACAAATGAAACTTAATCACGGTATTTATTATCCTTAGACATTTTCTATTATAAATCTAGAGGTTAGATCTTTACTTTCTCCAACATATATTAATATTATGTGTCAAAAGTTTACTTATAATTAAAGAAAATTCTAACAAGTGCTAAAATAATAAAATAAAATTAGCTAGGTAACAACTCAACTTATTATTCTATATGTATTCTATCTATTTTTTATTGGTTTATGCATAATCCAAACAACAAGGTTAAGGTTAGCTATAGTGAATTTTTTTTTTTTTCACAACTTAACGAGTCAAATTAAAGTTTAAATTATTGTCAAAAGAAATATTCATATTTATTGTCTAACTTAAAAAGAATTGTATTAAAAAACAAAAAAAATTAATATAAGAGAAATTTTTCTATAATATTTTTTTTATTTTAAATATTAATAATGTTAGCGACAATTATAATGATAAAAACAATAATTATAATGTTGATAACCAGTATGGTGACAAATACATAACAAAGTGAGTGTGAGTGGATCAATGATATTGACGGTGAGTTAAATATTTTTATCTTTATAATTATTATGTTGTATATGAGACAAAAGATTATCTCAATATCTAAGTAACAATTTTTATTTTTATATCAAGTGTTTTTATTCCTTTTATATGTTGTACTTTGATCACTTTTAAAATAAAAATAATAATTTTTATACTCTTCAACCTTTTCTTTTCTTGTAAATTAAACAGGAACCTAACGATGAAGAAATATGAGTATAAAAATTTCTCAAGGAAATTATACTTTAAATTTATCTAACTTTATAGAAAATATTCCAATTAAATATTTTTGGCGAAAGACAATCAATTTATATATTAAATATATATTCAGTTAAATTTACATTAGGTGTAAAATAATTTCTGACCAATTAAAAATTTGAAAAACAAAATGAAAATAAAAAACGTATTAGTGAATATGGATTAGTTGATATGCATGATTAAAATATTGGAAAGTGAGGATGTGATGAAGAGAGAATGATGTTTGTGGTTGACAGAAACAAAGTTAAATATGGAAATAACAGAAGAGAGAGGAACTCAAGTTAGCTAAAATGTCGACGCCACTTCGTCCGAAAACCATGGCCTCCCTTTACCGAAAAAATACACCAAACGAGTCGTACAATCACTGTTTCTGCATCATTACACGTGTTGCAATCTAACAAATGTAGCAGATGCACTCCGACAGATCCAATGGGGCTACGTGCAAAGCCCTTTAATCAATGGTATTATGATATTAAGGTGCTTCCTTTCCCTGCTCTTTAATGTTTGGTTATTGGGATCAATGCGTCAGTGATCAGTGCCCATGGTTTTTGCCCATCTTCACTCTAAACCACCAGCTTCTACAGTTGCCATTGCGAAAATAAGATAAAGGAACTTTTCTTTTATCTTACTAAAATTATGCCAGTAAACAAAAGATGCAGGATCACCGGGAAAATAAAGGCAGAATATTATTACTTTTATTGATTTTTATGGCATTTAAGTGGATCATGTAAGTACGTTATTTTCTTCCTGCGTATCACTTGCCGAAAAATAAGGTCAAAGCCGAAAAGTTATAAATTTATAAATTAATTTATTAAATTAAAAGTAGTAGGTAGGATTAATTAATAAATAAAAATAATATATTTAGTTATTTAATTTTATTTTTAATAATTTATCATCTTAAAAATATGACAATATTTTTTTTAATTTTACATAGTTGTAAGTGTTATGTGAAAATGTTAAAATAAGTTAAAAAAATTATAAAAATGGTATAAAGAGATTTTAAATAAATTAATAAAGATAAAAATAAAAATAAAGGTAAAAAGATTTTACATAAATTAAGAAATGTAAAAAAATTAAAAATTACTAAAATAACTTGTATATCAAATAAATTCATTTTAATCAAATTACTTTATAAATTAATTAAATAACTTATAAATTATTAAAATAATTTACTTAATACACTCGTAATATAATCCAACACTTTGATATTTCCAAATATCAAAATTTCATACAAAGAACAATTTTTTTTATTAATATGAAGTATTTATTGATTTGATCAATAATTAATTTTTATCAATTTCTTTATTAATTATATTGAATTCTCTTCACCTAAATTTATATATAAAATTCGAAACAAATAGAGTTAAGTAGTCTGGGAAGAAGTAACTGTCAGGTAAAACTAATTTCATTTATATCACCTTATGAAAAATAAAGTAGGAGTATTTAGGGAACAACAAAAGCATCAACTGACCGAAACAGAAACCCAAGTGAAAAACAATTGTCTGAGACAGTGGATTTCGGTTGAAACCATCAAACTACTCCTGCCACAGTCCTATCCTTCTCTTTTTAGGGAATTTAAGTTTTAAATTAAAGATTTATTTTCTTCACCAAATATCAGTATAAATATGCCAGCAACCCTTCATCATTCAAAACAACTTAGTTATTCATCTGTTTACTAAAACTTGTTCCATTCTTAGCCTTTTGTTCAATAAAAATTTTGAAGATGGCCAAGAGAAATGTTGCTGCTAATTCTTCTTTTGAGAGAGCTAGCTTGGCTTCTCTGGATCAAAAGTTGGCCATGGCCAAGCGCTGTTCTCATGGTAATGTATACTTTTTTCCAACTGTAAATTCTTCTGTTTCCTCTTTATATTTTTAAATTTCTCTCTTCTACTTCATGTCTGGAGTAATAAGTTTTGGAGCGTATATCTGGTTTCAGAATTATGGTCATTGATGAGATTTGCAAATTTCCCGATATCTGAACGTTACTTGGTTTTAATTTTAATTTACATTTTTCATTTGTGTGTAAACAGAGGGTGTGATGGCAGGAGCTAAGGCAGCTGTTGTTGCTAGCATTGCCACTGCCATTCCAACTGTAAGTACTTCCTCTACCTACTCAATTTTCTCCGGTTCATTCAATTATTTTAAACATAAAGTTCTCATGAATCACGAACAATTTTTTTGTAAATAACTAACTAGAGTCATTCTTGAAATTCAGTTGGCTAGTGTAAGGATGCTACCTTGGGCAAAAGCCCACCTCAATCACACTGCTCAAGCTCTCATAATTTCCACAGGTAAAATACTCATCCATAGTGCTGCCATGATCTCTTCATAGTCATCTAACAACCATATTATGCTTGTAGTGGCGGGAGCAGCATATTTCATAGTAGCTGACAAGACCGTTTTGGCAACTGCAAGAAGGAACTCCTTCAACCCACCCTCCAATGCATGAATTCCAAATGGATAACTTGGATGTTGGATTAGGCTGACATTGGGCAATCTTAGCATTAACCCAATCATCACATGTATATGTATTTATAATAAAGAAGGGTTTGCATTTCAATAGTGAGAGAACAGAGCACATATGTACCAATTATCAGATCATTACATGAATGCAAATCATTCGCCTTTTTTTCTATACAAGTACGAATTTTATATACCATTGAACCCGTCTTTGAAATGGTGAAAACGGTTTCTATCTCTTGCAATTATTTCTCTATTGAAACAAAATGGCAATTTCTACAAACACAGAGATTCTTGACGATCCTAATTGAAGTCCCTGGCTTTGTGCTAATCAAACCGAAAGCAATAGCCAACTTCTCACTGTGTTGACTCAAAGCCCCTTCCTTCCACTCCTCAGAAGTATCAGGCACAAACCCAGTCTTGTCCAAAAGCTTATCCACCATCTTATAAATATTTTCACACTCTGGATGGAACTCTCACACGATATCATCAAGAACTTCATTCCTTTCTCATTTAACCTGCTTCTTATCTTGTCGACTACTTCAAAAAATTAGGTAACTTTTAGAAATTATTTTTCAAAACGAGACGGTTTTGAAACATATTATTAGAGTATAAGATTATCTAATAGTTGACTGGGTCAAAAGGTCAGTCAAACTAACATTTTTCATAAAATTATATTTTTGTTTTTTTAATATTAAAAAGAAGGTCTATATAGTGTCCATTATTGTTATTAGTATCCAACGATTCACTTTCTATGCGATACAATTTAAATATGAATTCCATTGTTACTTATTCAACCAAATTTTGTTGGTGAATTCTATTCTAGTGTTCTTTCCATTTTCTTTTGTCGTTTATTCATTTTATTTAATTTTGCCAAATTAAAAAATGAAAGATCGAAGGGACAATAAGACAATAAATTTGGTAATAAATTGCTGCTCCCGTGGTCAAATATAATATGGCAAGTGCAGTAGGCAGGAGCATGCAGGGAAAGCATGAATTAATGAGAATCAAACAAAACAAAAATCCGCAAAACAAGCAGGAAGAAGGGACAAAAATAAAACTCAAGATTAACACTAAAAAGCCCCAAGGGTGTTGAATGTACAGCATGGAGAAGGCTGGAAAAAGTCACTACTGGTGCTGGTTTGAGTGTGGTTTCTCTCCGGTATTGAAATTTTTTAATCAGAGAAAGACACACAGATCAAATAAATTTATTAATTATTTTTTTTATCATTTAACACTCTGCATGTATCTTTCTCCTACTAAAAATTCTGGAGAGGATACACACTCGATTTCTAGTCCAAAAGTCGTGAAATAACCTCGGCCTAACTTCATAGTTGTCCATTAGGCCATTTGCTCATTAAATAAGCCCTTCATACGGGTTCCTCTAGTAACAATTTCATAACAAAGCAAGAGCCTCCAAGAACTCTTGGGATATTAATCACCATTAAATAACCTCCTTTTCAAATAATCAACTAATCTCTTATGATAAACTAATCAACTTATCTCAAATAATAATACCTAAGATGCTGTATATATTTTGGATCAGTCTATACAAGACATATTATATCTCTCTATCTCTCACTGTATACTAACTTAAAAGCGTTGAAATCTTTTTACAAAGGAACACTCTCACCATTGACGACGTGAGAAGCTCCCATTTGAAATAAAGAAAGAACATCTATTACGAGAGAAAAGAGTAGAATATCAGATTTGTAAAAAGGAGAAATAAATTACAACTATTTTGATACAAGTGTCATCACATATACATACACGGCTAAACTGAAATCTAACACATAATAACATATCTATGCTACGTCGACAGTGCTGATACTCCAATAGCACCCCGCCAAGCTCAAGGTGGCTGCGGAAAGGCATGCACCTTGAGTTTGGATTTAAGATGACAAAATTGTGCAGAGGACAAAGGCTTAGTAAGTACATTTGTTTGTTACTGAGAAGCTAAAGTGATGACTTAAAAGATAATTTTATTACTCTACCAATTATATAGGAAAGAGGATAATAGTTTAACAACGAAATTAGTGTTATGTTAATGTCGATTTGTTCATATGCATTTTCAGGCTTCTATATATAGTAAAATAGTGGAAAGTGACTATGTCATGTAGGGAGAATCATGATGTTGGCGCTCAACTTGATTTGCGATTGGCTAGAGAGGTCACCCACTTCGGCGGAAAACCATGGCCTCCCTTTGCCACAAAAATAAACCAAACATGTCGTAGAATCACTTATACTGTGAGTGCGATTAGCAGCATTATAGCACGTGTTGAGTTGGACACGTGTTGTGACCAACGAGGCAGATTCTCTCTTAGAGATCCAATGGGGCTAAGTAGTAACCTCACCCACGGCCCACACCTTTAATCCATGGTATTATGATATTGATTTCTGTGCTAGGTGCTTCCTTTCTGTTCTCTTTTATGCTTGGTTTAAATATTTGATTATTGGGATCAATGCCCATGGTTTTTGGCCATCTTCCGTCTAAACCACCAGCTTCTACAGTTGCCATTGCGAAAATAAGATAAAGGAACCTTTTCCTTTATTTTACTAAAATGTGGCTAAGTAAACAAAGAGATACAGGATCAGGGGGAAAGAGACAGAATATCTACTTTTTATGGACTTTTACGTTACACGAGTGGATAACGTAAGTACCTTGTTTCCTTCTTTCATTATATTATAATAGGATCAGGCACAATGGCATTCCCAGGTACCAAAACCCCTCACATGCGCGAATTTGGATGAAACTAATTTCAATTCATTTACATCACCTTATGAAAATAAAGTAGGAGTATTTAGGGAACAGAAAAAGCATCAACCGACCGAAACAGAAACCCAAGTGAAAACAACTGTCTGAGACGGTGGATTTCAGCTGAAAACCATCAAACTCCCCCCTGCCACAGTGCTACCCTTCCCTTTTTGGGGAAAATAAGTTTAGATTAGTGATATATTTTCTTCACCAAATCTCAGTATAAATATGCCAGCAACTTCAGCAACTCTTCACCCAAAGCTACTTCAGTTATTCATCTGTTTACTAACACTTCTTCCATTCTTAACTTTTTTTCAATCAATTTTTGAAGATGGCCAAAAGAAATGTTGCTGCTAATTCTTCTTTTGAGAGGGCTAGCTTGGCTTCTCTGGATCAAAAGTTGGCCATGGCCAAACGCTGTTCTCATGGTAATGTATACTTTTCTCTAAGTGTTTTCTGTTTCCTTTTTTTTTTTTATTTTTAAATTCCTCCCTTAAAGCATTTCTCCCACCATCCGCGCGCAGCGGTTTTCTTTTCCCTTAATTCATGTGTCGACTAATAAGTTTTGGACCGTATGTGTGGTTTCAGAATTATGGTCTTTGACGAGATTTGCAAATTTCGATATCTGAATGTTATTTGGTTTTAATACGTGTTTCATTTGTGTGTAAACAGAGGGTGTGATGGCAGGAGCTAAGGCAGCTGTTGTTGCTAGTATCGCCACTGCCATTCCAACTGTAAGTACTCCTTCTGCCTATTCAATTTTCTTTGGTTCATTTAATTATTTTTTACATAAAGTTCTTATGAATCGCGATTAGTTTACATTTAAAATAACCTCTTCTTATTATTCAAGTAGAGATTTATTTTGTAAATAACTAACTGCAATTATGCTTGTTATGCAGCTGGCTAGTGTAAGGATGCTGCCTTGGGCAAGAGCCAATCTCAATCACACTGCTCAAGCTCTCATAATTTCCACAGGTAATTACTCATCTATAGTGCTGCCGTGATCTCCTTATAATCATTATAATCATTGCTCGAATTAATCACTAACTACCATATTATGCTTGCAGTGGCGGGAGCAGCATACTTCATAGTAGCTGACAAGACCGTTTTGGCAACTGCAAGAAGGAACTCCTTCAACCCACCCTCCAATGCATGAATTCCAAATGGATAACTTGGATGTTGGATTCGGTTGCACTACATTGGGCAATATTAAAGTTAACCCAATCATCGAACTCGTCACATATGTATATGTAGTTATATAATAAAGAAGGGTTTGCATTTCAATAGTGAGAACGGAGCACATATGTACCAATTATCAGTTCATTACATGAATGCAAATCATTCCCCTTTCTTTCTACACAAGTGCGTATGTTATATTATATACCATTGAACAGATAGATAAAGTTTCACCAGCAGTCATTGCACGAGCAAAACCCGTCTTTGAAATGGTGAAAACGGTTTCTATCTCTTGCAATTATTTCCCTATTGAAGATCTTGGATATTAGCTTGGTGGCCGAATGGCAATTTCTACAAACACGAAGATTCTTGACGATCCTAATTGTAGTCCCCGGCTTTGTGCTAATCAAACCGAAAGCAATAGCCAACTTCTCACTGTGCTGGCTCAAAGCTCCTTCTTTCCACTCCTCATCCATATCATAGAGTACCTCAGAAGTATCAGGCACAAACCCGGTCTCCTCCAAAAGCTTGTCTACCTCATCCAGCATCCTATAAATATTTTCACACTGTGGGTGGAACTTATCACCAACAAGGAACTCATGCACGACACCATCAATCTCTATAGAGGTGCAACCGGGAACTTTCTTCATTCCTTTGTCATTTAACCTGGTTCTTATCCTTGCTACATTATCCCATCTACCAGCTCCTGCATATATGTTTGACAAGAGCACGTATGCCCCAGAGTTTTCTGGCTCTAATTGAAAGAGTCGTTCTGCAACATATTCACCGAACTCAACCTGTCCATGAATCCTACAAGCATTAAGCAGAGAACCCCAAATAGCCCCATCCGGCTCCATTTCCATATTTCTCATCAGCGCCTTTGCTTCTTCGAACTTCCCACCTCTAGCTAGGAGATCTACCATGCAACCATAGTGTTGCAATTTTGGTGAGATCCCGTAATCTTTGATCATTGAACTGAAATAACGGTGTCCATGATCTACCAAACCAGCTTGAGTACAAGCAGACAATACTCCAACAAACGTGATGTCATCAGGCTGGAACCCCTCATTCACCATTTCTTCGAAAAAGCCAAGAGCCTTCTCTGCATGTCCATTCATTGCTAATCCTGATATCATGGCATTCCAAGAAGCCAAACTTCTAGCACCCATGCTTCTAAAAACTTGTTCCGCCACCTCAACGCAGCCACACTTTGCATACATGTCGACGAGACTAGTCCAAAGAGAAATATTATCCGTGCCTTTCAAATTTTTATCTATATATGCATGAACCCACTTGCCAATATCAAGCGCACCAAGGGAAGCACAAGCTGGAAGAACGCCCAAGAACGTTACATCATTAGGCGTTACATTCGATCTAAGCATGAGCTCAAACAACGCCAAGGCTTCCTCGTACAAACTCGAGTAGGAATAACCACCAATCATAGTATTCCACGAAATCACATCTTTTTCCTCTATCCCATCAAACAACTCACGAGCCGTATCAATTTCACCACACTTGGAATACATATCAATGAGTGCATTAACAAGCTGAAGGTTTGAACCAAACCCACGATCTCTAACCCAAGAACCGATCCATTTCCCCAATTCAAGCGATCCCAAATGGCCACAAGCAGAAAGAACACTCACCATCGTACTCTGATTGGGCGACACGTTATCCTCCTGCATGCGGCTAAAGCAAGCCAAGGCTTCTTCAAATCGACCACTCTGAACGTACCCAGAAATTATGGCATTCCACGAGACCACATCTTTGGCGGGAATTTGATCAAAAAGACGTCGAGCATCATCCACGTGTCCCTCAGATACATAGCCAGTAATAAGAGCGGTGAAAGAGACGGCATCTCTGAGAGTACTTTTATCAAACACCAAGCGCGCATGGTCTAATTGGCCAACGCGAGAGTACATGTGAATGAGAGAAGTGTGGACATGGGGGTGAGAATGAAGAGCGAACTTGAGGGCATGGGCGTGGAGCTGTTTCCCTTCGTGGGTGGCTTTGGCTTTGGCGCAGGATTTGAAGAGGAAAGGGAAGGTGTGGGAATTGGGGTGGAGGCCAGAGTGCAACATTTGAGCGTAAAAGAGTAGGGAGGAAGTGGGAGAAGGAGTGAGGGAATGAGCACGAATGAGAGTGTTCCAGATGAAGTGATTAGGGGGTGGGTGTTGGTGTTGAATAGATTGGAAGAGAGAAAGGGCGTAAGAGAGGTCGGGGGAGGGGGAAACGGCGCAGAATTCAATGAGCTTGCTCTGCGCGAAGATGGTGTTGTGGAGACCGGTTTTGATGACCAGGGAGTGGATTTGTTTGAAGGTGTGGATGTTGGGACATTTCGCCAGAAGATTAAGATGAGGGTGCCTTTCCAAAACCTTGTAGGGAGGATCCGAGCTCGGAAGAAAGTGGAGAATGGGATTCCAACCAGACACACACAACACCACCATCCTCCTCTTCTGCCCATTACTTCCTGCCACCCATATCCAATACCCACCGATAACACCTTTTTTTTTTTTCCGTAATACATTCAAATATCATATTTTCTGACCCTACAAAAAAAAATATCATAGAATCTTATATTATATCCACTAATAAAAAGTGTACGTTTTAGTTCTTACTGTGCATTAAAAAATAATAAAAATATAAGTTTAACATGAATTACCGGTTAGGTGTACCAATATCAAAGTTTTAAAATTGCTTACAGAAGTATTTATAAGACCCTAGTTAAAAAATCAGGAAATGATGAAATTCAAATCCATATTTTTATGATATTTCATTGTTATGCTTTCTAAGTAGTTTGAGTATTTATTAAATGTGTTACGATGGATTTGTTTTTTTTTTCTTGGTTTAATTTGAAATTTTGATAAGATGTTTATTTAAAACCAACTTGATAATATTTTTTTAGAAATGTTTATGGTTTCATCGGTTCAAATTTAAAACAAAATTAAATTTAAATTAATTATATTTAATTGAATTGATTTAGTTTGGATCAATAGATTATAATTGTTCTTAAAAACTTGTTTGGTAAATTCTTGCAGCCTAATCCTCCACATCGGGTAAAACCACTAAAAAAATATACCCAAGACTAGGTCAACCAAAACCACAAGACCTGGGTGAGACCATCAACGAGTCGTCTCGAGATCCAATCAAATCCGAGACCGAGACCAGAAGAAGAGTCTCGAAACCGAGTCCACTCTAGTTGTTACGAAGAGCAGAGACCGAGTCGCCCAAATATCAAGGCGAATCTTAACTCCTGCACGGAAGCCGGGATTGAGGATAGACAGACTCGGTCTCTAGTCTAACGGCCACCACTATGCAGGGCCAAAGGGGGTTACTCCCTGGCAGCTAGAGAGCCTTATATAAACCTCAAACACGAAGGGTCAGGGTAGGAAGGATTGGAAGAAGTCAGGAGAACAGAAAAACAGAAAGCTGACGATTGCAAGGAACAGAAGAAGTAAGGACTCCAAGTCTAGACTAAAAGGCTAGCAGAGGTACTGGCCCACGAGAAAAGAAGTCTCCCCCGTTCCAAATTCCAAGTTGGTTCCTTTACTCCAAGGTTAACATACTGCATGCTTAGTATAGGATGTTCTTGAAACCCGGATTAGCGATGCCCCAATTTACACACTAGGCCGGCATTGCGTCCTAAGTCAGACCTCATGCACCCTGCCCTCCTAGGTTACTCTCTTTCCCGTGGTCGAAACCATGTCAGCTCCACCCTGCCGACACGGTCTCGGCGCCGCTAGGTAAAAGCCTTAACACAAACCTTCTCCCCTCGAGGCCGAGTTGATCTCGGCCGTAGAGAAACTGAAATTAGCGTATAGCCACTTCGGCTCCCATCTAGCTCACAACTACCCCAAAACTACGTGGACTTTGATTCCTTTAAAGCCGAGGTACGTAGGCACAGGAGACACACTCCTATCAAGCCATAAATCTTAAAACCTAAAACTCTAAGGCACCCCGCCTGACTCTCGTCAAGCCTTGAACCCCAAAACCTTATAACACCTTACCTAAACCTCCTCCCTCCCAGGACTTAGGCCGACAACACAACCCAAACACAAGCACCGTCCCCCTTCCCATACAACTAACCAAGGGTAACTATCAGGTGATAGACATGTTGGGGGCGCCTGCTACCCCCGATATGTAACCAATTCCCGAACTCATAACTCTGATCCTCAGACTAGCATTTCCCCTAGGTTTCCTGACGTTCCTAGAAAAACGTCGGTAACGACTCCTAACGGCAGAGACTACCTCGGGCACTATGAGGTTGAGATCATTGCGGCCCACCTCGAACCTGACACCATACGTCACAAATTAGGTTGTGACAATTATAAAAAAATATTTTTTTTATTTTTATTTGAATTTAATGATATGTTTAGATATTGTAAAATAATTTTATATCACAATCTAATCACACATATTAAATCAGGCTTTGATTTAATAAATATGTAAAATAATTTTATATTGTCAATACTTATTTTTTTATTTTTACTTATTGTCTATTTTATATAAATGTTTAATTTTATATTAATGCAAGGAAAATTATTCTTTGTTTTTTAATAATTAACTTTTATTTTATTGAAATATTTAATTTTTCTATAATTATCTATATTATTAATTTTTTATTTAAAATGAATAAATTAAGATATTTACTAACATTAAATAAGATCATAAAAAATTAAAATAAAAAAAAGAAACTACAAAAGTTGAAGCAAATTTTAAATTTTAAATTTTAAATATATTAATTAATCATATTGCTTGAGAAAAGATAATTTCAATAACCAAACCAATTATAATTAGTTTAGTTTCACTTTGAGGATAAAAGAACCAATAGCTAAATCAATTTATTTGATTTGTATCCTAGTTATCGGGTGAATTCAATCTAATGAACACCCACCTATAATAATATTTAGAACAAAATTAAGTTAATTTAATTTATTGATATAATATTATATATAATTAAATTATAAGATTAAAAATATAAGATTCCAATTGAATTATATTTAATATATATATTAAAATAAATAGCATCAATATTAATATAATATTATGTTATATAAAATATTATCTATTTAATTAAAATAATAGTTATTAATTATAAATATTAAAAAAACATTTTTTAAAAAAAAATATAAAATACTAAATCAAATTGAAACAATCCAAAATATAAGAATACTTTGTTTTAAAGATACATAAAATTTAATTTCTAAACCTTCGATTTGTCAAAATTATCTTCAAACAACAGGAGTCAGATTAGTGAAATACGACCTAACCTTCATTATTTTCAATGTTATTTTTTCATTCTGCCTTAGCGATGCTCGTCGAATCTCTATTTAGCTGTAGCACAGTAAGTATAGCGGCAACTTTGTTAGTAGTAGATACCAAGAATATAAACAAGTGACCATTGCACTTTCCCACTTTTTTACTTTTTAAATCAGCGCCATGACGCCACGCTCAGAACCTTCAGCCAAGCCAATGTCTGCCATCAAAATCACAACATAATAAACCATGGCCTAAATACATTACAAACAACACAAGTTATTAGTTATTGTTTAAAGTTTAATAAGAATGTAATGTTATTATACATGTTTTTTACATTATATTATTTAATTATAGATTGTTATATACGTTAACTTCGTTGATTTTTATATTAATTATTTTAAATATTATATCTAAAATTAATGATTTCTAATTTATGATAGTGTAAAAAAAATTATTTTGAAAAAATATAAAAACAAAACTTTTTTATTTAATGCACAAGGAATATGAAATATATTAAAGTTGAGAAGATAAGCATAAAGTGAATACTGAAAATGACACGAAAGTAAATTTACACAACGCAAGTTATAATAATAAAATAACTAATCTTTATTTTTGTTTGCGATAAAATAACTAATATGTTAATATCATCGGCAACATGTTAAATTAATAAATTATGAATAGATAAAATATTATGAGATATTAGCATGTAATAGAATGTAATATAGTGTTATATATAGAATTGGATATTTATTTATAATATATTAAAATAAAAAAATACGGGTGAACGATTTTTTCACTTCAATTATTTTTAGCCAGATTAGGGGGACGGGATTTTCATATTCCTGATCAAAGGCTTACTACTACACGCTAAAAGAGAACTCATTTATTAACAGACAAAAGTATTAAACGTTAAGATTATTTTTATTAACAAAATTAAAACCAAATTATTAATGTAAATATTTAATATCTATTGAAAAAAAAATCTTAAGTATATAAGTAAATGACAAATTTTAATCAATTTTTTAGGATTGAATTGAACTCAAATTTATAGATAATATTAGAATTTTCGATCCATTAACAAACTACTCACTATATCTTAAACTAATATTTAAGATGAAATCAAAATTTATCTTAAATTAATTATTAAACCACCTACTATATTATTTATGTATCAAATTCAACAATATTGATAATGAAAGAGATGTATTAAGAAAAATCCAGTCTCACATATATTAAAGATAAAGAGCTTGAATAGAATATTTAAGTAAAAAAATAAATTTTATCTTATACTAATTAAAACTAATTTAATGTCAAATTATTAGACAGTATATAACATTTTTAATGCAGTAAAACCTCTCTAATTTTGTTTTGTGCAACCATTAATTCTTATGTCATAAACCTCAAACACAGAACTCCTTTATTTAAAAAAAAAAAAAAAACACAAATGACAAAGGTCTGACTACTCTGCCTGATCTATGATTTGGGACTTGTGATGCAAAATATATTATCTGGAACACAATCACAGAAACAACTCAATTAAATTAGTGCTCCACATCAGCACACAACCTCGCAGAAATAATCTTTCAATTAGTGTGTGACAAATACAAAGGCGAGTATTTCATATGCACTTGATTTGAATTACTGAATAGTGGAAGCTAACAAGGGAAAGTTTGGGGGCAAGGGTTAAAGTAAAGTAGGTTCTAAAGCTTAATTATCTCAGTAATGAATATGGAAAACAAATATACAGGTCTCATAAGCTTCTTGTCACTACATCTAGCAATAGAAGCAATAGTATTCTTATTCCTTCCAAATGAAAAAGCATTGCTATGGCTATAACAGATCCATGTTGTTTAGAGAAATCAGTCATATTGCAGGTCTTCTGAAATTTCTTCTTTTCAGTCTGCACCACCAGAAACACAAGTAATAAATGTATCATTGGAACTGAGGTTTAATAACATTTTATTTTTAAATAACATCTTGACAGTAGTTTCAAGAAAGAACAGTTTAAACGTCCTAAGTTAAACTTTCTCACCAAAATCCCTTGGCATTTTGCATTTGAAGCATTCTGTCCTGCTAGCATAATTATGTACTCCACAGCCGATTCTGTTACATTAGAAGAAGGATAAACAAGGGCAAAGAAATTAATTTGGATACAAGTATTTGTACCATATTTCATTTTTTTTTCTTGAGTGCAATAAAATCAACTGAATTCTTTTATATTGTCCACCATTCGTATTGTAATAATTACTGACATCGTCCTAATTCTCCATCTCAACCTTTTCTACTGGCTGTGGCCTACAAAAGCATCGCACCTTTTGTTCTTAACTTCTTATCGTCTCACTATACATGCCTATGTAATGTGCAAGGTTGAGTATAATTCTCTCTTTGGGAGGAAGATCAAAGAGATTGTACCTTACCTTCAATGCAGCTTTTGTGTGTATAGAAGTTACATGTTATCAAATTACATTGTTCAGATTTTATGATAATGTGATGATAATGCAGACTAAGAAAGAGATACCATTTTGAGTACTGAAAATGTGATGATAATGTGAACTGACCTTGGGCAAAGCCAGTCTCCAGTCTTCCATCCTGGGGAGAAAGTGTCAGATCCATATTCTCCAGAGTTGCTACCATATCCTGAAGAGTAATAATCTTTCATTGCACCACATCTATAGCAGCATGATCTACTGGCATAGTTGTGGCCACCGCAGTTGCAAAACCAGTCCCCTGCCAAAGCTTCAGTCCTGTTGTATCTGTAGGTTGAAGGGTCAGGGCCCCCATACTTGGGGTATCCACAACTTTGGCATGCTTCCCTCTTCTTGAAATTTATGTGCTGGCAAACACCACACATCCAATCTCCTCCAGACCAGCTCATTTTCCTGATTACGATACACAGTTAAAGTCCTAAGTTATGAGAGTTTTTGGTTTCATCACTTCTCAGTGCAATTAGATAAGTGATATGAGTTAACTCCTCGTGCTTGCAACCTAGCACTCACACCAAAGAGAAATATTATTGATCCTTCTTTTATGCATTATGAGTTATGACTTATGACCCTAACTTCTACTAAAAGCATGAAGTTTCTTATGCATACTCTGTCTGTCATGATAGTATACCAATCTTGCCAATTTTTCTACTCTAAATCTATTCATAGGAGTTGAAACATACAAAGTGCCACTGCACTGCATTAACAAAGAGAAATTACACATAACATTCACATACAAGAAATTATATAAGATGCGAATGGCAAGCATAGAAAGAGAAATTTACCTTTTAAGAAGAATTATGAACAATAGAATAATGATTAGTTGTTGTTATAGCCCACAGTAGTAGTTTTAGAATAGCTTCTGAGTCAAGATGGTGAGTCTGTTGCTTGTGTTGTGAGGCTTTATATACTAGTTGTAAGACCTGTTGTTGGGGGCATGAATCATGAATGTCTCTTTTCGTTCCCGGTAATCTCTAAAATTAGAAATTACTGGAATACGTACATAAAAGTTTGTACCGCTCATTCTGTTATTCTTATAAATGGTGGGAAGGATGGGTAACCTTCCATAAGGTATCAAAAGACTAGAAATGAGAGGGAAAGTTGTGAAAGACATTTCTTAAAAATTGAGTTTAGATCTAATTCAACTTCAAAAGTTAGCTTGAAATGTAAGAATTGTTCTCTATTTATAAATTTTAAAAAAAAGAGATTTCGGTTTTTTCCAATATACTCCCTCACAACTAGCACTATTAGGCTTTGGTGTGTGGATGATATAGTGGGTGACCCAATAACAAATTTAGGATAAACTCTAATAATATAGTGGGTAACTCAACAACAATCTAGCTCAACCTCGAAAGCTAGCTCCATAGGTAAGGATTATTTCTTGGGATTAAGTTAAGTCTAAACTTACTTTCTAAGATGGTATTAGAGTTTATCTTAGATTCATTATTGGGTCACCCATTATGTTATCAATGCACCAAGCCCAATAGTGTTGGGCGTGAGGAGGTGTATCGGCAAAAGTTCAAGTCTCACATTGGATATAAATAGAGTCTAAAAATAGTTTATAAGTGGAAGGTAGTTTTTGGGATTGAGTTAGACCCAAATCCACTTTTTAAGATGATATCGGAACTTATCTTAGATTCGATAAGGGTCATTCACCATATTATCCACGTACCTAGCCCAATAGTATTGACATGAGGGGGTGTTTTGAGAAAAATCTTACCTCTTGAGTTAACATTTGGAATTGAGTGAGGTCAAAGAAAGAAAAAAAATAGTTATAAATCACTGTATCAAAATGAGATGAGATAAGGATTGATAATGTTGACTTTTGATATGAAATGAGAATTAACAAAATTTAACTTACTATTACATAATTCAAAATTAAGTGGTAAAAGAAGCTTTCATGAGGATAGATAATAATAATTTTTTTTGGTCATAATGATATTCTTATTAAAGGTCAGAAATGTGTAGGAAAATGTGATATTATTTGACTCTCTAAGTTATTTAATAAGATTTTGAGATTTTAAAAAATGTCAAATAAGAGAAGGAGCATTTTTACTTCCTTTTTATACAAGAACATAGAGATCTTCATAGTTGTGTAAACGACAAAGTGATAAAGTTTATGAGTCACGTTATGAAATTATATAAAAAGTAATTGAACATAGATTAAGAGAATAGATTTGAATTATAAAGAATCAATTTAATTGGATTTGTGTCAAGAAGGTTTACAAATGAAGTTATTTATCTTCTATTGGCTGAAGTTGATGAAAATGTACCAAAATAAAGAAAGAGTCTTATATATGATTTTTATTTACTTGAAAAAAAATATAATTGAATGTCAAGAGAAGTGTTGTAAAAGACTTTAGAAAAGAAAAGTGTCCATATGACTTATATTCAAGCTATATAAGACATGTACGTATGATTAGAAGAAGCTTGTCTACTACGAGATTAGGTATGATTAGATAACAACTGGTGTGAGAACTTCTAAATGCGAGACTAAAAACATTTCTAAAAAAGACATGTTTACATCAATTGAGTGTTTAGCCTGGGATTGTACACTAGTATAAAATTGAGTCTTTATTTGTTTATTCTAATATTGAATGTATTTACTAAAGACATACAAAATTATCCCTAATGATACAATTTTGATTGAGGAATTAAGGAAATATATAGGTTAACTCTAAACTTAAAGACAAACATTTTAATCAAAGAGTTTGCACCTCAATGGGAGTAAGACAAAGTGTATGTATTACAATTTTATCAAGAAAGAAGAGGAAAGACTTAGAAGTGGAAAAAATGTTTTGTTACATGTTCCTAAGTTAAATTATTTAGTTTAATAATACAAAATAATAAAAAAATAATAAAGATGTTGTATGTACAAGTAGAGTAGTTAAAATAGAAAAGAATATCAAAGATTATTTGTGATGCTTTCAAAGTACAATTTTATAATATTGTTGTATAATAACTATGTTCTATGATAATGATCATTAGATTTTAAAAGAACAAGAGAAAAAGTGAGAGTAATAAAAATGAATATATTTAACTAGATACGTGATCATACATAAAATGATATAATACAAAATAATTTTATTCATAAAAATATTGATATAACACTAGTAAGAATAATATAACAAAAAAAAATTAAAAAGATTTGGAGACGTAAAAAGAAAAAAATTAGAAGCATCAATAACAAGAGCAATAACATATTTTCAACTAAGTGCAAGACAAGGAAAAAAAATATTATAAAAATTATCAAAAGAATCTCATTATAAATAATATTTATAAAAAAATTGGTTATTAAGTCCAATAACATTGAATGATATCTATGTAAGTAATCTCATAATGGACAATACTATTATGTTATTAGTGAAAAGTGAAGGGTACGTAATAATAGTGAATATGGCATACACGTTTTGTTTATCTAGGCTTTTTGCCTATCTTTACGCGATTCCCATGCATTATTGAGAGGAACATATCCTTGCGAAACAAAGCTACGAGGGGTAGTTGTTATGTGGTAGATATTTGTTCAATATTTTTTTTTATCCTCATTCATTTTTAGGTAAATTCTAAAGTGAGAAAAAAAGTTTACATATATGAAACTAAAAATAACTAATAAATGTATTATTAAAATAAATAGACCATCGTGATATAAAAAATAGTTATTTAATTTCAATCATTTATTTATTATAATAATGTATTTAACGATCATTTTTATTCTATTATAGTGTTCTTCCTGGTTCTTTTTCTCGATTATCCATTTTATTTATTTCTGCCAAATTAATTTTTTTAAAAATGAAAGAAGGGGACAATGAGTCAAATATGGCTTCTTCCATGATAAGTGTAGGGGCATGCAGGGAAAGCATGAATCATAAAGAAGCACTAATCACATGAAAACAAGACCAACAAAGAAAATTAATGGGAATCAAACAAAAAAATCCGGCTAAACAAGCAGGAAGAAGGGACAAAATTAAAAATTAAAGCTGAAAAGATTAACACTAAAAAGGTAGAGGCAACCGAAACTATTGAATGAAAGAGGCATGGAGAAAAGATGAAAGCGGCATGGAAAAGGGTGGAAAAAAATACACAAGAGAGGGTGAGTTGGGTTTCGTATGTGTTGCTTACATGCTAAAAAACCTGGGATATCATTCAGGTAAGCTTGCCTTCACGTTACTCTTTCTCTTTGAATATCAATTATCAACCATTACTGTATGTATATACCACCCCATTTCACCTATATATGCACTATTCTCCATTAAATTTATAAATGAGAAGCAATACTTATTTTTTCAAATAATTTGTGGAATTGAGTTAAGATAAAATCTATTTTCTAAAATAGTATTAGAATGTCTGTAAAATAGTCATTAATCATATTATCTATGTAAAATTTATAAGAAGGTCACTTATCATATTATTCATGCACAAAATTAAATAATAAAAAGTATATAAAAGAAATTTAAATTTCACATTATTTATTTATATATATATATATATATATAATATAATATAATATAAAAAAAATATAAATTCATAAACGGAGATTTTCAGATCCGTCATAATTTTTTTTAGGGAAAATTTTCTTCATTCTCAGACAAATACAATAAGTGAAAACATTAGAGTTGTATGTCATAGACATTTCAAAATTACAAATATCTTATTAATATATATTTTTTCTTATCATCTTATCATATTACTTTCGTACTTACATTTTTATTTCTTAATTTCTCTCTACGTACACGAGTAACCGTAGACAATTATAATAATTATTTTTTTATAGCTATTTATTAAAAAAATGTCTAATATTCTATCATGTGAATATTTAAAGTAATCAATGACTAAAAAAGTGACTAGAGAAAAGGTAAGCTTTATTATTTATTTATTTATTTTTGCAGGCGAGAGAAAATAATATCTATCTATCAATTAAAATATCTATAAATGCATTCCATCTAAAGATAAGGTATTTGTTTCAATTCGGAATGGGTCTCATGTCCAAGAAAGAGATATATAAATATTAATATTTAAACATACGACTTTATCGTATTTAAATTTTATATAAGATGATCCATTTCCGATTACATTACATGGATGCCATTAATTGGCTAGTTCCTTGATGCGCTTTTGTAATTTTAATTCCTTGATCTCTTTGAAAAACTTAGGGTTTAATTACTTTTGAAGAGCTCACTCAAGTCAAATCAAGGGATTAAATAATTAACTCTTTAGAATTTTTTTGAAGATTCAACCATAAATTTCATGAGAATAGATTTAATTGAGTAGAGATTCAAATTTTAATTTTAAATTGAATGGAATTATATCAATTTCCTAGCATCATTTGCTCGATTTAAACTTATGAAATTTAGCTGTTTTTCACTTTTATGATTTTTGTGTCTTATATTTGTACTCTAAGAAAAAAATTATAATATATTAATTAACTTTTCTTATTTATTTCTCTTTTTTATCACAATACTTATCACATTGATTACTTTTTCTTTTCTTATAATATTTCTCCACAATCTACCTCATTGTACCCCAATTTTGGAATGGACGTTAATCACCGCTCAATTGAACATCCTCGTTTGAAAACTATTTACTTGTGGCCGCAACAATATATTCTGTAGGTTTGAGAAAACGATATATTCATGGTGTGACGCATGCATAAACATTTATATAATTTCTTATAGTGATAATGTGACTTTTTAAAAATTCTATGAGTTGCCAAGTAGCCAATTCTGTCGGTTTCCATAAACATAAAGAGGAGTATTTTAAGGTATAGATTGGCGTAAACACCCTAATTATGCTAAATTTGTGCGATGGCTGCGGATATTGTTCAAAATAAAAAAAGCAACGGCTTTATGTGTGGATTCTCCATGTATTATTGAATAGCGATGGCATGGGCAGTTTTGAGAATTGAGATTTGTGTATGAAGTGTCAGTCTAAGGTTTTATTTAATGTCAATTATTTTTTATTAAATACATGCGGAATATTCATCTTGTCTTGCCCAATTTACTCGTTAGGATTCCTCCTTATCGAACCCTGGCCCAACAACCCAGCATTCATGCCACGCTGGATTCGATCCATTTCAGCCATGTCACCGTGTCAACTCCACAAATATATAGCCATATCTTCTTCATAATATTACTTTTACTTTTAAATATATAACTCTTTTAATTAATTCACACACATTTTAAAAAAAACTTAGTTAGTTTATTTAGGCTAATTACATTAAATTTATTAATAATTTATATTATTTTTTTAAAATTATTGAGGCTAATTATGTTATTATTTTTACTTAATTATTTTTATTTAATTATTTAATATGTGTTGATTTTTTTCGATTCTTATAAGAGAAAAATGAATCTATTTATTAATTATATAAGATTTAATGTAAAACAATTAAAGGTAATTTAGTAAAAAAAAATTAATACAAGAGATCATTAAATAGAATCTTATAAAAAAAAAAAAGATTCTTATATTTAGAATTTCGAATCGGAGGTAGTAGCTAGAGAAAAATGAAAAAAATAATAATAATTAAGTTCTCTTACTTAGTTTAAAAACAATAGAAAGAAAGAAGAAATATTTTAATTTCTTTGTTTGATTAAAATTAAAGGAGAGTGGAAAAATATTAATCACTTTTCTTCTTTTATTCAAATTTAAAAAAAAAGAAAACTAAAATATCTCTTTTTTTTTCTTTTATTAAAGACTAATGTCTCAAAATATTGAGATATATTTAAAATAATTACAATATCTCCTTCATTATTTTTACCTCTACTCTTTGTTTTATTAAAATTTCTCCCTTTTGTCCCTATATATGCCTTTAACAATCCATAAATTTAAGATGAAGGAATTGGTAAATTTATCCCCATATATGATATGCAAGGTAAAACAGTTTAAAGTGACATTATTTGCACAGGTAAAGAAGTGTATTTATCTTTAATTTCATTAAAAATACATTATAATATAATTTTTTTATTTTGTACACTTTAAAATAGACTCACTTTTTGAAATGTTATATGATATGCAAATTTTATTTCTCCCGGGAAAAGCATGACTCGTTAAACAACGAATTGAGAGAAAGTGAAAAATAAGAAAACAATAGAATCTGTGTGATATACAAATCTTACGTATGACTTCAGTAAGTATTCGTCTATGCTTTTTGAAATAGTTTTTTTCAGATATTTTGGAAGAATAAAGATAAAGTGAAGTAATTAACCAAAGGGAGATGTACGTGCGTAAGAAAATGTAGGAAGATACCACATATGAAAACCATCATCAAATAATTTTTTTTTATGTCAAATTATTAAGTGACATTATAGATAAACGAAAGTATTCCAATTAAGATCCATCATCCATGTATAATTTCATATAACTTATAATATGTAATTAATAATAAATTTAAATATCCTTTTAGTCCTTGTAATATATCCACTTTACTTTTGTTCTTATAATATTTTGTTAATTTTTTCATCCTCTAATTAATTAATTTATTTTTCTTTTGTTCATTGTTATTAAGTTTAATATGTTAAATGTGATGGAATGCCACATAAATAATTCATTTTACATGTCACGTTGATAACTCATTTGACAACTGTATTAGTAATATATATGTCACAGCAATATATGATACATTGATTGAGATATATGTACGAGTAATTACATAGATAAGTTGGATACCAGAAATTGGGAAGATATTCATGGAGTTACTGGGTAGGACGATGTCAACTACATCCAATCAAGATATATGAGATAAAGCCAATTTAGTTGTAATATTTTTGTAAATAAGATTTTTTTGGCATGTATATATTTTGCACCTGATTTATCAATGAAAAACAAAAACATTTTCGCTGCCAAGTATTGTACAACATATGATAAGGAAGCAACCTAAGAAAAAAAAAATCAATCTCTATATATAAATATACTCTATTTTTGTTTTACTTCTTCTAAATATACCTTATTTTTATTTTAGTGAGACTAAAACAAAAATAATATATATTTAGATGGTTTAAAACAAAAAAATTGTTTTAGGTTGTCAACGTAACATATCTTATTAATGTAGATGCTAAACAAGTTACTTACTTAGCATATATTGTTTACATGACTCGTTAAATGAGTTGTTTAGTACTTAATAGATTAATTTAATGACAATGACCAAAAATATTAACAAAAAATTTATAAAGATTAAAAAAAAGATAAGAATTAAAAAATATTTAAATTATATGTAGGCCTACATTGACATGAGAATCTAACAGTGTAGAGTAGCTAAAGATTAAGATTTATGCTGTTGAAAAAATATAATGGTCCCTCCATTTTAGGGTGGATTGTGACAAGAGTATAAATATAAATAAGTTCAACTATTGGTGAATAATTTGAGTTTGACTAGTTAAATATGCACAAGTTTATTTGTTTATATATATATATAAACTTATGTATAAATTTTATTATTTGTATGGAAATACTTATGTATAGTTTAGAATTTTTAAATTATCATCCAGTATTAAAATGTATATTAATTACTAAATTAATAAAATTAAAAAAATAATTTAAGAATTTTTTTTATAATAATAAAAACAATTAAGTTATTAATAAATTAAACAAATTGAAGCTTTATATATTTTTTAAACAAATTCAAGTCAAAAAAATTTAAATTCATTTAAACAAATGAACCAAGTTTATATTTTTTACTAATCAAATCTTACTCGTCTCATTTTCATACATAAAATGAAACAAATGAAAAAAGATATAAAAAGAAAAGAAAAATAGAAAGAATTAATAATAAATATAGTATGTAATATGTTAAAAAGAATTAAAAAAATGTAAAAATAAAAAGAAAATAAATATATAAATATAATTACTCATGCACCTAGATACATTTCTACCACTTGTATGTAAAAATTTAGTTTGGAGGTCCAAAAGACTTTGATTCCGCTGTAGCACTTTATTGATACCTACATAAGCAGGTTCACCTGTCGATTTTTCTCCAGCGTCGAGACGCTGCATACTTTTCCACAAATATTTCTTAGCACTTCCCTTTACAGTAAAATATTAATAATATAGAAAGAGAAAATAATTAAAACCATAAAAAAGAAAAAGGTTAGCTAGCGATACTAGCTTGTTTGCTCGGAAAATTCTAAAGACACAGTATCGTTTGCCACACTCTAAAGGTGGAAAAAATAGACATAGAAAGAAGAAAATAATGTGACAAAAGATGTGACAAGAGATAAGAAAAAAAATTGTAAGAAAATTGTGTATGAATATAACTTTTGTTTAGTCGTAACGAATCATATGAGCACACATGTCAAAGCTTTCGACTTACAAAATTTCAGTTCATATCACCACGAAATTAATACATGCCTTTAGTATACTAGTATGTAAAGAAGGAAAACAAAGAAAATATTGCATTAGATTTGAATCTTCGAATGGCATTTCAATTATTGTACTAAAGGAATTGAAACAAAGAAAAGAAGCTGGAAATGGATGTGCAAGAGGTTGGAATCAATTCCCCATAATTTTTTCACTGTCACTACTCCCCCTATAACTGCACAGACACAATATGAAGCAGTGCATAAGTCTTACCAAGTGAAGGTTTATTTACAAGTTGGATGTGTCCAATGTACATAGTGTTATGCATGGATCCGATCAATGTTGGTTCGGATGAGCTCATATTGTTGTTAAGTAATAGGTGGGGTTAAAGAGATATAGGATTCTATACAGTAGATTTGCAGCCTACCACATAACAACTACCCCTCATATAGCCTTGCTTGTCCTGGATATGTTCCTCTCAATAATGCATTTGGAATCACGTAAAGATGGGCCAAAAGATTATATTAAAAAAAAAAAAAAACCGTGTATGCATGCACTATTATTACCCACCATTTCTAAGAATAACAAGAGAAGGGTACAATTATTTATCCACATCTTCCAGTAAATTCTTCTTTTAGAATCAACGTATGAAGAAAAACCATTTCCAGGGAATGAAAACTGGCATTATCATGTCCCCCACAATTGGTCTTACAACCAGTATATAAACCCTCACAACACAAGCAACAAACTTACAAGCTATCCTAAAACTACTACTTTACAACAAATCATTACTTGTGTGATACTTCTGTTATTCTTAATTCTTCTTCAAAGGTAAATTTCTTGTTTCTATGCTTGTCATTCGCATCCTAAATAATTTCTTATACGTGGATGTTATGTTTAATCTTTCTTTGTTAATGCAGTACAGTGGAACTTCATATGGTTCAAATCCTATGAATAATTTAGTAGTAGAGTAGAAAATTTGACAAGATTGCTATGCTATATTGACAGAGTATTTTATCACCCAAGACAGTAATTCCTTAAGCAAATAACCTATACGAATAAAAAATTGCATGCCTTTAATAAAAGTTAGGGTCATAAATCATAATGCATAAAGGAAGAATTAATAATATTTACCATTGCTGTGTGAGTTCTAGGCTACATGCACAGGGAGTGAAGTCATATAGCCCTTATCCGATTGCACTGGGAACTGATGGAACAAAAAATTATTATGATTTACAACTTCAACTGTGTATATTGATCAGGAAAATGAGCTGGTCTGGAGGAGATTGGATGTGTGGTGTTTGCCAGCACATAAATTTCAAGAAGAGGGAAGCATGCCAAAGTTGTGGATACCCCAAGTATGGGGGCCCTGACCCTTCAACCTACAGGTACAACAGGACTGAAGCTTTGGCAGGGGACTGGTTTTGCAACTGTGGTGGTCACAACTATGCTAGTCGAAGAAGCTGCTACAGATGTGGTGCAATGAAAGATGATTACTCTTCAGGATATGGCAACAACTCTGGAGGATATGGATCTGACACTTTTCCCCCAGGATGGAAGACTGGAGACTGGCTTTGCCCAAGGTCTTTTCACATTATCATCATATTTTCACTACTCAAAATAGTATCTCTATTTTTATCCAACATTACAATCACATTTTTAGCTGCTTCACTTCAATAAAGAGACTGCATTTATTGTCTACAAATGCCAACTATATATCACCTACATGTCCAACTATCTTAAAATCTGATCAATGTAATTTGATAACATGTAACTTAGGCTGCATTTTCATGTATTGAAGGCACAATCTCTTTTTCTTCCTCCCATAGAAAGAGAGCCTTGCTCATAGTGACACGATAAGAACAAAAAAGGTGCAGTATTTTTGCAGGCCAAAGACAGTATTTAACCTTTATTTTCCTTTTTCTAATATAACAGACTTGGATGTGGAGTGCATAATTATGCTAGCAGGACAGAATGCTATAAATGCAAAATGCCAAGGGATTTTGGTGAGAAAAGTTTAGTCTTCTGACGTTTCATCTGTTCTTTTTGAAAAATGTAGTGAAGATGTTTCTAAAATATGCTATTTAACCTCAGTTTCAATGATACATTCATTACTTTTGTTTCAGGTGGTGCAGACTGAAAGAAGAAATTTCATGAGACCTGCAATATCACTGTTTTTTCCCTTGGCGTCTTTCTTCTCCAACAACACACTCTACCTTACTTTCCCTATGTCAAGCTCTAGATAAATCATGGATGAAGGCCCTGTGTTAGAATCATAGCAATGTTTTTTCACGAGGAAGGAATATGGATATCCGGCTGTTATTGTTTCTTGCTAGATGTACTGACAAGAAGGTTATGAAATCCATATATTTTATTTTCCATATTTGTTACTCAGACAATTAACCTTTAGACCCTATGTTAACCGTTTCCCCCCCCAAATTTTCCCTTGTTTGCTTCTCCAATTCGAATGCAAGTGCACATGAATACTTGCTTCTGTATTTTCCACACACGCTGTGTGAAAGAGAGTGGAAAGGCGAGAGGGAAACATTGTGTGCTGGTGGGGAACATCTATTTTATTGAGTTGCTACTTGGGGTGGTCCAAAGAATGTTTTCATAATTCATAGATCAGGCAGAGAATTCAGACTCAAGTCATGGATCACCATAAGCTATAGATTCAACAACAGTAAGGAAATTAAAATGAGTTTATATTCAAAGGTTCTATGTGGGAAGTTTACTTCAAAATCCATCCTAATCTCCAATCACGATTAAGCATATAAGCTCTGAGCAAGGAAATAATTAAACATGCAAGAATTCAATGCACCATATAAAACCATAGATGTTACAACTGAATTTCAAGCAAATCAAACATAATTATTTTACTAATTAATCTGTTGCTGGGGCATGAGTAGTGTCTTGATTACTTACTTAGCTCTAAAATTGGGAACGAAATCTAAATTTCAAATCATGCCTAGTGCTTCATTATCTTTTTGTGACCTTCACTGACTTAATAGGAATAATAGAAACTTCAGAATATGGATGTTGACTTAAAAAGCATATATATGTTCTTTCTTTCTCACTGTGCCCTATTATAAAATATTCTGGGCTTTCTTTAATCTAGCTTTTGGTTTATATGCCTTGAAGATGTTGAGAAAGGACCCCACTTTTAATGAACTAGTTCCCCCAGCATATTGCAAGGATCCAAAGTGCTGGACCAGCTATCTGAATACGATGGATGCTTCTCCTTTCTGGTATCCTCATCTAGGAAAAAGACGCACCATATTAAGAACGTAATACTGTTTAACTGTACCATCACAGGATTTATAAACAATGGCTTTTTCGAGGTTCCTCTATCTACGTGGACATACGCAGTAAATGCTTGACTATACAGACATGCAGTGCAGGCTAGTTTCTCTGGTTTTTCTAGTTATAATGAATTCTTTAATAGAATCACCAAAAAAAACGCATGCTCTTTAGACAATATTAATTCCTGGTATAAAAATGCTAAAAATTAAGACGCTGAGGTAACTTGGAAAACATGAGAACAACTTGCCTCATGGCTTATGCATAACGCTAGCATCAATCTCCCCTCACTCTAATAACGGTTGGAGATCCTATATCGTAAGATGATCTGATTAAAATATATAAATAAAAACAATTCTCTTTTTATAGTTTTATAAGATTGAGTTTACTCTAAACCCACGTTCTAAGAATAACTTAGTCTGTCATGTTCACCTTTAGAACATACTAGTGCAATAACAATTCCCTGATTCGTTGAAGCAAACGTAACAACAGGTTTAGAGAACACTCTAAAAGCCAGGCTCGTTACATGATAACAAGCTCATATATAGTAGTAATGAGATAGCATGCACCACCCTTAAGCATACAAGACTTGTAATGAAGTAAATATTAGTAAATAATAGTGAAGTGGAAGCAGTCACGCAGATAAATGCGTTCAGAACATGGATTATCTGCCTCTTGGAAATTGGAAAGTGGGACATATGAAAGGCAAAGAAGAGGAAACTCACCTTGTTCAAGAATGACTTTCCCATCAAGTTAATTGGATGCTTTATACTATATATAGTTTATATGTATTGGAAAGTGGCCTGTAGACCTTTTCTGGGGACTCAGTTTTTCCTTCTGGTACAAACAACGTAGATAATGTAAAGAGGGAAACTGTTAGCGGGGCAAATCTTAAGATTTCGAATAACTCAAGTAATCTTCAAATGCTAGACCGGTAGTTGAAGACTCAATCTTTTCCACTAATTACCATATTAATTTAGGGTTTTTATTTTCGACAAAACTTATGTACAGGTAATTAAATGTTTTTAGTATTGTTTTCTTTTTAAAGTATTATCTTAATCTAGGTTGACCTTTAATACAAATCTTTATTATACAAAAAATCATTGAGATAAAATTTATTTTTGATTAAAAAAACAAATAAAAACACCTATATAACTTAAGTTTTATCTTTCTATTTTTAATAAATATATACATTTTTTATCTCATTTTTACGTGAACTAATGTAATTATTTTTTATTATAAAAATATGTATTCAAATTATTTTTGAGAAAATAAATTATATACTTATAATAAAAAATAATTTTACATTGTAGTTGAATTATAAATAATTGTGTATATAATAAATGTGTTACTTTTTATAATTATTATCTTAAAATTTATACTAAAACTAATTTATAATTAGTTGATAGTATAAACTTATTTTATATTACCGGTGCATGATAATTAAATTTTTAATTTTTTCTAAATTTAGCCATATATATGTTATATAATTTACTTAGTTATATATTTATTTTTTTTCAAAAATTGAATAAAAGTATTAATTTTGATTATTAAAATATGTATTCAAATTAATTTTTACTAAATTCAACAATCTTAAATAACTTACAATTTAAATATATATTGTATATATTCTTTTATCTATAATAATATATGAAACTATAAATTTAGTAATGTAGCTAAAATCGCTTACATTATCCGTTACAAAATATAAAAAATTATTAACAAATTGAAATCAATTTGTATTCCTATACAAATACAAATATATATTAAGATTAGATTATATCCTTGTGTGATGTAAGCATAGGAGGAAAAAGGCTAAAGTGATATAAGAAAATGGTAGAAACGCGTAAAATTGAAAAGCAACATGATAAGTGCTGAAATTCATAAACAGAAGTTGGTAAGTCTAGAAACAGGGTGACGAACCATCACAACAACCAACTAAACATCAATTCTTTTTATATTAACAAAATTGTATTTTTCTATTCAGAATTAGAAAATAATTCCATCCTTTGTCTTTAAAACCATTGTTAATTCCAGTCTGTCTGTTTTAACACCCCTTCTTGGCTCCGCGAATTATGATCAAACATTTGATCATGGGACTAGAAGCATCATGCTGTCTGAGCGTTCTAAATCCAAATTTTCTTTAGAAGTCCTGGAATTTTATTGCAAAATTCAAAAACACAATAAGTGTGAGTCATGGCATATGCATTGATCAAAATTATGACCAAAATTTGATAGATAATAAAAAATTGCAAGAGAGAGTGTAAAAGTTATGTCCAGTTACCAACTGTGACTGTGTTTTATATAATATATAGATCGATAAGATTGAATATTTGGTCTGGGTCCAGAAGCACCACACGTTCTTCTGGGGGTTCGAAATCCATATTTCCTTGGGAAGTCCAGAAATTCCATTGGCAAATTATGAAAAGACAAAAGAAGTTATAGGAAAATTTTATTGTGTCATAATCAAAATTATGACCAAAATTTGATAGACCTACGAGTTGACTTTCATTTGCTTTATAATGAGTAAAAGTAATTAACTTTAAAACGAAAATATGTTGGTAGTTTTTCATGGGCACTTATTTTCAAAGTAAATGTGGCTGGGAAGAACCACTTTGCAAAATTGCCCAAGAGCAATTTTTAGAAGACACTGCAAATGTTACAAAAATATCAGTGGAGTGATCACATTTGATGCAGATATAATATTGAGGAAGAAAGACTGAGGTAATAAATGTGGTATTGTAAATGCGACATAAAGGCCCAATTTGCTGTATAATCAATATTATATTTGTGATACAATTAAATATTTTTAATGCATTTTTTTTTGTAACAAATAAAATAAGGAATAAAGGCATGTACAATAGGAAAAAAATGATAATAATTTCCAATTGTAGCCAATTCCACTAAGCATCGTTAGAAAAATAAAGAACATAATTACTTTTCTTTTTTTGCAAAATTTCTAAATGTATTTTTGCGAAATTATTTTTTGAAAATAAAAATTATTTTTGTAAATAAAAATAAATTTCAAAATATAATCTATTTTAATATATTTTTATCCAAAAACAAATCAAATTAATAATAAATGATAGTACTTTATTTTGTAAAGTAAAAAATACAATAACCACACCAAGATTCAAACTGAATGTTGCTCGTACAAGTGATTCAGCATTTGTTTTCGTTAACCAAGATTTAGGATTTTATCTCTGGCTAGGACATAAAGTCGCAACTAGCAGTATCATTTTACTCTCAAAGGAACCGACTAGGTGGAGGGGATCAGTTGTTTGAAAGCATGTTTGGTCAAACTGACAACGATTGTGTTTTATATAATAATTAATAACGTAACTACTTTTAAAAAAGAAAAATAGGGTAAATATTTTTTATTCTCTTGAATTATTGTTTTAATTATATTTTTTTATCCTCATATATAAATTAGGATTGAGTATGGATCAAGTTGGTTTGGGTTTAGAAGATATTTAGACCTAAACTTATTCATGTTACTTGCAACTTGAATTTAACTAACCTAATTACATTTAGGTTGGATCTAGTTAGGTCATTAGATCACCTAATAAAATAAAATAAAATAGAGAAAATAGAAAAAAAATTATAATAAAATGAAAAAGAAAACTAAGGATTAATATAAGAAGTCATAATTATAGAATCACACCATATAAAATTAGAATTACACAACATGAAAAATTAAAAAAATTCTTAAATGGTATAGAGTTAATTTCTCCATGCTCAAATCTGATACCCAGATTGATGTCATTTAGTTTATAATTTTAAATAGTAAAATAAACTAATTATCCAAACAAACCTAGAAATTTTTACTTCGATTTAGTTCGTGTCATCAAGTCAATAATACAACTTAATTTAACACATTTCATTAAATTTTGACCTTTCTATCAAATTCAATCTTTAATTTTAACAAAGTATAGAAAAACTTGTTCATGGTGGCTTACGTAAATGGAAAATCAAGTAACATGTGAGACTCATTAGAACAATTTCTTGAGTCACTACAAAGTGTCTCTTTTTAATTTTCAACCTTTTGTTTTAAACTTAATGTGGACTATGTCAACTTCTATAAGCCAAGTCAGTCAAGTAATCAAGTTGAGGATAAAACAACCTCCTAAGATCTCAAGAAAGCGCAAATCTCTAAATCTCTCATTATTTTCTCGCTTAGGGGATAACTCTCTTATTAATAATAGATAGTCTTTATCTCCTCTTACCTAGTGCCAACTAAAAGATTTATAAATAATATCGAACAACAAAAAAACATGTACAACTTAAATTCCCTTTACACTTCCTGACTCTAACTCTTATTGATTAGAACATCAATTTTTGCATGTGACACCCTTAACGTCACAAAGCTCAAAGACTCCTCTCGAAGACCTACAAACACATAAAGCACAAGAGACATGCAATCACCCCTTAAGTTGGTAGGAATCACTTTGCATTTTATCATTCTTATCAAATTTCAACTATTTCTACTTCTAATCCTTATTTTACAATGTTACTCGTCTCCCATGCTATTATAGTATTCCTTTTAGTTAATGCACTCGCATTTAATTGTCTTAGTTGTTATGTTTATCTTACAATGTATTATTAACAACTTTTTTTCTTGAATTCTACTGATAAAGTAACATAGATGTTAAAATAAAGTTGAAAATCATTTGATTCATAGTAACAAAATCATGTTTCATAGTGTTAGTGTGAATTGAGAAAAAAATCTAAATATTAAAATATATATTTAATCAGTACATTACATTTTCTCAAATACCATATTTTAAATTGAAGTTTGAAGTTGCATTGAAATATGTTGATAAAATAATAAAATTTGAGTCAAAATTTGATATTAAAATTAAAGTAATTAAGAGGTATAAATTTTAAAAGTAGCTAAGCATTGAAAAAAGAGACATTTCAAGGCAATGATATGAATAGAGAGAAAATTAATAACAATTACTTTCAACATATGAATCAAGATAAATATCAAAATCTTAAAAAGTTTGTTTACACTTGTATGTACAATAAGATTTAACCATTAGGGTTAAAAATTATAAATATGAACTTTTGTATTTCAATTTTTTTTAAACAATTACAGCAAATACATTATACCACCTAATGCATCAATGACTACTGGTTTAATGAGTTGAGTGTGTTTTCAACCACTTATTTTAATAAAATCTTTACATTACCAATTATTTTCTTTGTTTTTGATATTTTTTTGTAATTTATTTTATTTGTTTATCTTTCCATTTTGTATATTTCATTCATCTTCATTCTCATTTCTTTAATAATTATTACTTTTATATTATGAAAAAATGTATTAATGGTTTATCAGAATTGAGAAGATAAATGAGTTAAGTTATTTGTAAATGAAATTGAGTTTAATTATTTAATTAAGTCAAAGTCAAGCTTTATAAACTTTATATTAACTATTCATAAATAATTTCTTTACACACATGTGTGTGCACATATATATATATATATATATATATATATATAATTAGAAAAATAAAATTACATAGATACCATTGTTTGTATGAATTGAAAACACTTTATATAGTCTTTCAATGACAATTTTTTTTATAAAAAATATTTTTATTTACTATTTATAGATTTTTTTGTGAAAGTTAAAATTTAAAGTATGGACATAATATTAAGAGAAAGTAAGCTCTTTTTACAAATAAATGTAAGTATAAAATCTATAAATAAAAATATTAATAAAAATTAATATTAATAATGTAAATAAAGTTAAATTTTAAATGAGTTAAACAAGATGAACTAAGGTTAAGCTTTATCTTTTTTAATAAGACAAATTCAAAATTTTAAATAAAGTTGTTTAAATAGATGAATCAAACTCGAGTAATTATTTTTTTAATAGTTAAACCTAAATTTTAAATGCTCAACTCTTTTATATTCCTGGTATAAACCAAATCAAAATTTAAAACTAAATGTTGAAGAGATTACAAACATCTAAATATCTAAATATCTTATTAGATTAAATGGTTACAAATATTTAAATATCTCATTAGGAAACCGTGAATATCACATATTATCTAGTTATCTTTTAATTTGTTATTAGTTATAATGTCTTTAGGTAGTTGACATTTACCCTATAAAAATGGAGATTAGAAATTGTATAATTCAATTCAATCAATACACAGTTTCTTTTACTTCCAATTTGGTATCAGAGCTCTAGATCTTGGGAGTTCTATTTCCGCTGCCTCACTTTAGTGAATTGCTACCCTCTGACGAGACTCACTTCGGTGCGAGACTAGTCAAAATCCTCTTTGTTATTCTCAACTATCAATGATAATGGCAGAAGACAAAGTCATTACCCTAGGACATAATGAACTTTCAAATTTGGTGAGTTCTTATCGCCTTAACGACCGCAATTATCTACAATGGGCACAGTATATTCGTACTACTTTTAAAAGGTGCAAGAAGTTGATTCATATTGAAGGAAACACCCACCTAAAGATGACCCAAAGTTTGAAGCATGGGATGATGAGGATTCTCTCATTATGATATGCTTATGGAACTCTATGACTCCGAAAATAAGCCGAAATTATATGTTTTATTCCTTCGTACATGAGATATGAGAGAATCTCATTGAGACATATTCAATGAAAAAGGACTCTACTGCTTATTATGATATTAAAAGCAAAATCTTCAACTTTAGACAAGAAACCCTCTCCGTAATAGAGTATTATGGGACTCTGAACGAGTTATGGATTGAGTTGGACCAATATCAAGGATTGAAGATGTGCAAAGGTGATTCTATTGTATACACTAGGCTCGTTGAAAGGGGGAGAATCTTTAAGTTCCTTCATGACTTGAATTCTGAATACGATCCTATTCGGTTCAGATTCTAGGTAAGGAGAAGCTTTCCTCTTTGTCTGAGGTATTTTTTATTGTGCGGAGTGAAGAAACCCGACAATCAGTCATGCTTGATAAAGGAAACTCCAATACAGGATCTGCAATGGTGACATGATTGGAACTAGCTGACAACCTTATCTCCATTCATAGACTTATACAAGATTGGAACTGTTTTCATTCTCATTGTGTTATTCAGGAACTTACAACGGGGAGGACAATTGGAGTTGCTAAAGAGCATGGTGGGTTATACTACTTACAACATACAAAGATAGGTAACAACACCAATAAGGAAGAATTGCCTTCTAGTCAACGGGCAACCTCAAATACTTGGGCAGCTTCTCAAATTTGGCTTTACCATAAACATCTTGGATACTTAAGACAATGTTTCCACATTTATTTACAAAAGAGTCTGTCAAGTCCTTTAAGTGTGATATTTGTCAGTTTTCAAAGTACCACCATGCAATATTTTCTCCTAGTAATAATAATAGTCTTGAACCTTTTGACCTCATTCATTCTGATGTGTAGGGCCAGCTAGTAACTTTATATTGAGGGCTAAGTGGTTTGTATCGTTTATTGATGATTGTACCTGTGTGACATGGATATTTCTTATGAAACATAAATATGAGGTTTGTCAAATATTTGTCAATTTTTTCTGTCTTGTCAAAAATCAATTTAATAAATTCATTAAAAGACTACGGTTAGAAAATGGTACCAAATTTATAAATCTCGAGTTCTCCAAGTTTCTTAAAGATAATCGTATGGTTCATGAACTGACGTGTGTGAATACTCCCCAACAAAATGGGGTTGCAGAAAAGAAAAATCGTCACCTCATTAAGGTTGCTAGAGCCCTCCTCTCCCAAATGTCTGTCCCTAATGTATATTGGGGAGAAACTGTTCTAACTACCACCTATCTCATCAACAGGTTACCCACTCAAGTCTTAAACGGTATTAGTCCAATTAAACATATGTTATCCTTCTTTCCTTCTTCTCCCCTAATGTTACGTTTACCAAGTCGTGTCTTTGGGTGTGTTGTCTTTGTTCACTCTCATAATCCACATCGTGGGAAGTTAGATCCTAGAGCTGTCAAATGTGTTTTCATTGGTTATCCCTCAAATAAAAATGGTTTTAAGTGTTATCATCTTCCAAGTCGTTGGTTCTTTGTCTCAATGGATATTACTTTTCATGAAACACAGTCATACTTTGTTTGTCCTCCATTTCAAGGGGAGAGTTATCTAGAAGTCGAGTCTGTCATCGAGTCATTACCTTTTCCTACTCAGGATGTTCAAGAGGTCACAAAATTCACTCTGGTCCCAGAGCAAGTCCAAATGTCTAAGTCAGATGTAAGTATCCCTAATAACTCCATTGAGGAGCAAGTCCAATTGTCTAAGTCAGAAGTAAGTATTCCTGATAACTCCATTGAGGATGTTACTGATGACATGTCTATTGCTTTAAGGAAAGGGAAATGATCATGTGTCAAGTATCCTATTTCTCAATTCATGTGTGCTGACCATCTCTTTGTACAACATCAAAGTTTTATTGTTGTTATTGATGCAATCAAAACACCTACATCAGTACAGGAAGCATTGAAAGATGAGAATTGAGTTCAAGCAATGAAAGAAGAGATGGAGGCGTTAAAGAAAAACTCAACTTGGGAGATTGTTGATAGACCCAAAGACAAAAGAGTTGTAGGTTGTGGATGGATATACACTGTAAAGTGTAAATTTGATGGGACCCTTGAGCAATACAAAGTAAGATTGGTTGCTAAAGGGTATACACAGACTTATGAAATAGATTATGAGGAAACATATGCCCCTGTAGCAAAGATGAACACGGTAAGAGTTATTATTTCCTTAATCGCCCACTTTGGTTGGAACTTGCAACAATTTGATGTTAAAAATGTCTTCCTTCATGGAGACCTAGAAGAAGTCTACATGAAGATTCCCACAAGATTCTATTCTCATAATGAGAAGAACAAGGTATGCAGACTCAAAAAGGCATTGTATAGACTTAAACAGTCACCCCGAGCATGGTTTGGAAGATTTGCTCAAGTCATGATATCCCTAGGATACAGGCAGAGTCAAGGTGATCATACTCTCTTTATAAAACATTCTCCGAATGGTAAACTTACCCTTCTCCTAGTTTATGTAAGACGATATGATTATTAAAAGTGATGACGAGATTGAAAAAACTAACTCTGAAAGAAAAGTTGGCAACATAATTTGAAATGAAGGAGTTAGGAAAGCTGAAATACTTCCTTGGGATTGGGGTTGCATATTTCAAACAAGGTATGTTTATCTCCCAAAGGAAGTATGTACTCGATTTCCTCAAAGAAACAGGAAAATTGGGATGCAAGACCTCACGGGTAGCTATTGAACAAAACCATAGGATTGGGAGTGAGGAAAGTCCAATCATAGAGAAGTCTCAATATCAAAGATTGGTCGGAAAATTGATCTCCTTATCCCACACTAGGTTAGATATTGCCTATGTTGTTAGTGTGATAAGCCAATTTATGCATGATCCTAGGGAAAGACATCTTTAAGCAGTTGAAAGGATCCTCTAATATTTGAAGGCAAGTACAGGAAAATGACTGTTGTTTAGAAAAGAAGGAACATTGTCCATGGAAATATATACAGATGCAGACTATGCAGGATCAGTTGTGGATAGAAAATCCACCTCTGGATATTGTATGTTTCTGAGAGGAAATCTAGTAACTTGGAGGAGCAAGAAGCAAAATGTGATTGCTTGATCTAGTGTAGAAGCAGAATTCCAAGCCATGGCACAAGGTATATGTAAAGGATTGTGGATGAAAATTATTCTTGATGACCTTAAAGTAAAATATGAGAGACTTATAAAGTTGTTTTGTAACAACAACTCAGCTATAAGTATTGCTCATAATCCAGTCCAACATGATAGAATAAAGTACATTGAGATTGACAGACACTTCATTAAAGAGAAGTTAGACAATGAACTTATAGTCACAACACATGTTCTTACAAGGCTCTAAGTGATAGATGTTTTCACCAAAGAGCTCCTTGCAACTAGATTTTAAGAACTCAATGGCAAGTTAGGAATGATTGATATTCATTTACCAATTTGAGGGGGGTGTTGGAGATATTGTAAATATTTGATAAGATATGGTAGGTAACTTATTAAGAAGATACAAACATCTAAATATCTTATTAGATTAATTGGTTACAAACATTTAAATATCTCATTAGGAAATCATAAATATCTTTTAATTTGTTATTAATTATAATATCTTTAGGTAATTGATATTTATCCTATAAAAAAGGAAATTAAAAATTATATAATTCAATTCAATCACCGTACCGTTTTTTTTACTTCTCATTCTAAATATAAACATACATTTAATTTTATTCATGTTTACTAGAGTTACTAAAATAATATAATTGTCCCTTTCTTTTAATTTTATTAATTATGTGTCATTTATTGATATATTAAATGAGTGATATATATATATATATATATATATATATATATATATATATATATATATATATATATATATATATATAATCAAAAAGAGATATAATTAAATTTTCAAATTTGACGTAGATTTTTCTTTAAATTTTTTTAAAAATCCTGCTTCCTAAAAGATAGAGGTATAAAAAATAATATAAATAAAATTGAACCAATATTTTTTTTCTTTTTAAAATATTTATATATTTAAGAAAAAAGTTCAAATTAATTATGGATAGAAAAAAAAAAAAAAACCAGACTGCTTTTTTCTTCTGTTGGGCCAAATCTATTAAAACCAAAATTTCTTTTACAATCACGTCGGATCAAGCTAATACTCCATTATACAGATTTAATCTTAACACGGTCTGTGTTTCTTCTTTCCTTTTTATTTTTTTTCTTGTTAGGTTTAATTTTTTTTTAGTGTTGATCAGTCAATCAAGGTTCGATAGGCGGCTAGGGTTTTGACTTTCTTACGCTAGTAAAGGCTTAAACCTTGCATTTGCCACCCCTACATTCCTTCTTTCCTCTTTTTAAATACAGGAGATCAATCCCCGGAAAGACTCAATCTTTGATCACCCATCTAGTTTCTCTCCCAATATTCTCATCTGGGTCTTCCCAATTTCTTGATTATATCTTTCTCCTTCTCAGAAATTAGCCTCAGCCCAGAGTTTCTCCTTTTCCTTTGTCTCCGGTTCAGCATTGATCATTTGATTACACATTGCATTCGATTGAATATCAGTGTTTTCAATTTGATAAAGTTATTATTCAATTTATCATTCCGCGTAACATTGGTTCTTTAAGTCTGCTGGCCAAGAATCAAATCAAAAAAGAATCTAAATTTGATAGAATTGTATCAAAATTTTACCATGAGTTTCTCTGACCATATTCCGTCCTTTATGATGTCACCGCCGTCATTTCCCACAGACACAGATGCCATTGAAGTGAGGCTTCAATTCCCAATGAACTACGAATCATTGGAGCCACATTCACCAGAGGATCAACCCCCTTTGTTCAAGAAGGCAAGGACCTCTGATAACATCCACTCCAATGCCATGCCATGCCCTCCAAGGATGATTCAGCACCCCGCAATTAACAAAGGAACGAGCCACATATTTTTCAAGACCCGCATTTGTGCAAAGTTCAGAGTTGGCGCATGCAGGAACGGCGAGAACTGCAACTTTGCACATGGCATTGAGGACATGAGGCAGCCGCCACCAAATTGGCAAGAACTTGTAGGGTTGCGCAATGAGGAGCGGCCACCCTCGGGGAATTGGGATGATGACCAGAAAATCATACACAAGATGAAGCTGTGCAAGAAGTATTATAATGGGGAGGAATGCCCATATGGTGATAAGTGTAGTTTTCTTCATGAAGACCCTGCCAAGTTCAGGGATGATTCGGGGAGGTTCAGGGAGAGCACAGCCATAAGCATTGGAACTATTGGATCCCCCAAGTCCTTTGGTGATGCCTCTAATAATGTAGAAAGTAATAGGGCTGTGAACTTTGGCTTAAATGTTTGCCGTGGGAATTTGAAGAATAGTTATTGGAAAACTAAACTTTGTATCAAGTTTGAGACAACAGGTCTCTGCCCCTTTGGGGATGACTGTCACTTTGCTCATGGGCAAGCAGGTACTACAAACCCCCCTCTTTTGATTATTGGTTTTGGTTCTACCATGTTTTTATTTGTTCTGTTCAATCATATGAATTCAGTTTTGTGATTATCCAGGAAACACTTATAAAAAAAATGTAAAATGAATTAAGTTTCTCCCATAAATTAAAATCAATTTATGCACCTTAATTTTTGAAAAAGTTATATGAGAGTTTTGTAAAAGTTATATGCGAAAGTCAATTTTAACTTGCGGCAGAAACTCAATTTAGTTTATCTTCTTAACTTTTCTCACTTATTATAAGTGTTTATTTATCCAAATAGAGCTCTATCTAAGCTGTGTATAACTAGAAGGTCATTTTTGGTAATGTTGTTGTACTTGTTAGTGATCTAATTTGGTTCTTGTGTATGTGGATTTGGTAAATTTTTGTGCAAAAGATGTTACTTCAGTTTAAAAGTGATCAATCACATATCTAGTGATGACTTTGTGCCTATGTCTAAGGAATATGTCATATATGCATGTAATTCTGCATTTTCTATAAAACCCGTTGCTAGAAATTTCTCTCTGATAGAAATGTCTTGGATTTTCCAAGAATTAAGTGGTTGGACCATCTCCATTTCAGTGTTATCAATGGTGGAATATGGCGGAAGCAGTGTTGTTAAATGGAAGTGCCATGGGGTAACAGTGTGGCAGATTTTTTTGCCAACTGCCATAGGCAATTTGTGAAGAGAAGCCTACCATAGTGGCGCCATGGCCTTCCGCCTAGTGTTATCAATAGTAGATGGCGGCAGGCAAAATTCTGCCATATGAACACGCCATCATGGCCTATGGTGCTTCCATAATGGGTCTCCCTTCATAAATTACCTATAGGGTAGTGTTAAAACTACTTTCACTTTGCAAAGACATGTTTGTTGCTTGACTCAAGTTTATAGTACTTTGGTGTAATTTGTGAAAAAACTGCCGAATGTTACCAGCAATTCCCACACCCAAGTGACTGGATAATATAACATGGCGGCATGGCCTACTTGATTGCTTCTGTCTTTCAAATGTATCATATGATTGGGACATTACCTCTGTTCATGATTCTGAATGATCAATTGTATATTATGTTCATCTTATCGAGCATCCCCTCCCCCTTAGATTTCTGTTAATGGCTGGCTTAGAAATTTGATGCCCGACTCATAAAAAATTTGGATGTACTTTCATTAGCATGTGATACTTGTATCTGCTAATTGTGAACAAAAAGTACACTAGAGAAGGACGATGATTTCAACAATTGAAATTGTTTGGTTCCCATCTCTGACTCCTAAGTGTTTTTGTTTTGCAAATCAGAGTTACATGGTTCTGGTGGACGCACTGAAGCAGAAACTGGAGCCATTCTAAATTCAATTAAAGCTACCATTCCAACCTTACATAGAGCTACATCAGTTTCTTCTAATGATGCACCTCTTAGCCACAGACCAAGTGTAGCTCCAGCAAATGAAGAGGAGCAAGGTAAGAAGAATTTACTGAAGTGGAAAGGATCCAAGAAGATCAATCGAATTTATGGTGATTGGCTTGACGATTTACCACTTGTTCAAAACATGCCGAGTAGAGTGGGGACCTGAGTTGAAGTCTGTGCTCTTAAAAATTCTCATCAATTGGATTAGGAAGTTGAATTCTTCCCTGCAGACATAATTTTGAAGATGTGGTCACTGATTGATGGTGAACAGTTCATAGATTTATTCGTTATTACTTATTTTTTCTGTTAATTGTTATAGTTTTCTTTTTCTAATTAAAGATGTGCAATTGTCAGTGTACATCGGGATTTTGATGGATTTAAGAATTAAGCCACATTGGTGAGAAAGAACCAAATTCTGAATTGTGTGAGATCCTGATTCGGGTTCAACAATTGTCAATTTCTGGACCCAAATCCAGCCTTAAATGGGTTAAACTATATTATTCTATTTCTACTCATACATGTAATATCATTATCTGGTATTTGTTATATTTTCTTCTTCCGCAGTTCCATCACACCATGCGTTGTCCTTTTAGGTTTTAATGTTGGATAGAGCTTCTTGCGTACAATCCACACAATGCATAGAATTTTTTTATTAATTTTACGTAAGTTAATTAAAAGAGAAGGCTCAAGTATTTTCGTTAGATTCACATGAAATTTACAAAATAATAGAAGTGTGTCAAAATATATCTTGTGAGTATTATTTTAAGTCAACATTTTTTTACCAATATAATAATAAAATAAACTATTTCCTAAAAATGTATATATATTTTACCAAACTGGAGTGGTTTTGTACGCGTAAAATTCCGGTTGGAGTGGCTAAGCCGTTATAAGACTTAAGCATGAGAAGGCTCTGACTCATGAATGAAAAAAATTTGAACGCTGAAAAACTGTGCATGCCTTTTGAACATTACAAATAATGCCTACTGCTGCAAAGCCTGTTCTTTATTTATACACTTCTCTTTATTTTCATTTTCATTTTTCACTCAAGTTTTTCTCTTTTTCATTTATATGTGTTACTGCAGTGAGTTCAGTTCATAGTTGCATTCAGTTGGTTCGTTGTTGCATTCACATATTTGTCATTTATTATCTAGAGAAAAGAAATTATCTTCATGACTGTGGTGCTTGATTTGTTTAATTTTAGAGAAAAGAAATTATCTTCATGACTGTGGTGCTTGATTTGTTTAATTTTATTATTGAATAGCATATGGAGATTGTAACCGTGTAGATGTTACAAGTAATTAGTTCAAGATTGCTCTAAGCATAAAAAAAATATTAAATTGTATGATCCTTGAGTCGACATTTATATTGTATGTTTCAATTGAAATTTCTTTATTTTAAATTTATTTTATTTGAATAAAGTAATCAAATTTCTTCATTTTTAAAATTGTTTCGGATAAAGTAATCAAAATTTTCACTTCTAAATTTTATTGTTTTGATAAAATAAACAAATTCTTTTATTTCTAAAATTTTGTATTGGAATTAAAAAATTATTTTTTCATTTAATAATTAAAAAAAATGATAGCATAGTATAAATTATTTATTATAAATTTAAAATGTAATTTATATATTCAAAATATTTATTTACTACAAATTTTAATTATATGCAATAAACACTCATACACAGTGCTATTATCGGTATATATTCCCGTACAGAATTACTTGGAGAAAGTATAAAAAGGAATAGAAGAAAAATAAAAGGAGGTATTTTGATTTGTTTTCATGGTTTGCAGTGTAGCCAAGTCATAAGTGGGACCCGAAATTGAGAAAGTGACACGTGTCAATAGCATTGACACTGTTGAATAATCAATCAGCACCTACCTTTGACCCTTCACCTTTGAAAATACACCATTGAAGCAGAGTCTGCAATGCTTTGCCAAATTCTCCTTCTGTAACAGAGTCTCCCGCCAAACGTCGTCGTCATTAACAAGAGCTCTCTCAGTGAGCAAGGCTCCCCCCGCCATGTCCATAAACTTGCAGTCTCACGCCTTCGCAGGCAACCCTCTGCTCTCCAAATTCCCAATTTCCGGCGACACCCTTTCACCCTCAGCAGCTCTTGAAGCCCTAAACGCGAGAATTGGTCTAAACAGCACTTATTCTTCTCCCTCCCCGAGCTTTAAGGTGCTGCCGTTCCGAAATGGGAGGCCTTTAGCCTCTTCCGCCGCCGGGACCGGCGACTTACCGCCGATTTGGCGTCTGGGCTGGCTCGGCTTGGACGATCTCAGGGGTATTTTCGAGAATTCTGGTGCCCATTTGAGCGCGGACTTGTTGGTGTATCTGTGTTCGAGTGCAGAGGACGATGCCGTTTACTGGGCCATCGATGTTTCCGCTAACGTACCTGAGTTGGATAGCAACGTGGAGTTATGTTTTGTGGAGCTTCGAACGCTCATGGTCGCTACCGACTGGTCTGATTTGCAAGCAATGGGAAACTTGGCTATTGCTGGTCATGTAAGTTTATTTTGTCATAACAAAAATGGAAATTATAAATCTGGATGGACTATTAGATTATATTTGAATTATCAAAATTATCACTTATCTCAATCAGTGACTATCACTCTGCATTTTAATCAACCATTTTATGCTGTAAAATGCTTAGTTATCTTAGAGGAGTCCAATTCATAGTTATCTGAGTTTGTTGGCCTTTTATCAAATCAAATTATTATAATAGTGAATTAGTGTATGATACTGGTGGAGCTATGTCAGTGCAACTCCCTAATTACTGGGTTTGGCCTGGCCAGGCTAAGGCACTGCTAGAATGGCATAACATTTCACGATTTTGTGGACATTGTGGAGAGAAAACAGTCCCAATGGAAGCTGGGAGACGGAAGAAATGTTCAAATGATTCGTGCAAAAAGAGGATATACCCACGTGTTGACCCGGTTAGTTGTCTTCTCTTCTGAGTTTTGATTTGATAAATGCATGATCGAGTATTTGCTCAAGTATGTTTTGCTTATATGATCTTATGTAGGTGGTCATTATGCTCGTAATTGATAGAGAGAATGACCGTGCTCTATTGGCTAAACGACCCATGCCTATACCTCGATTGTATACTTGCTTATCAGGTTTCACAGAGGTGCATATCTTCACAATTTTACGTCCTTTTTCATTTTGTGGGGACTTTAAAGGTTTTCTGTTATAACATGAAAAAGTATAGCTTATTCCTGTTAGATACCATTAACTGACTTAATAGAGAACCAACACATTTGAAATTATGTACAATAATAAGCAATGACCATAAGATTTTTTTAGAAAATAACAATTTTCTGTTTGTGTTCCTAAAAGCCTCCCCTTATGTGGTCTGGAATTCTTGAACTTCCTTTTGATCTTTTTGAATTGGTAAATATTGTCGGCGCTGACAGACAAATACTCTGTAGGTTTTGGTCTGTGAAAAGTTCAACCTTCTCCTTAGAAGGAAAAGTGATGCCTGTAAGGCCAGGTTTCATTAGCTTTAGAATTCATTTTTGGCTGGGATTATTTCGTAGTTGTTTTAGTTTTGATCCTTTCGCCATCTATGTAAAAAATTATTAGTTTGTTCCCTCTTGTTGCTTTTAGCCAGGAGAAAGCTTGGAGGAAGCTGTAAGAAGAGAAACATGGGAAGAGACTGGTGTTGAAGTGGGTGAAGTTGTATATCACAGTTCTCAGCCATGGCCTGGTATAACTTATGCTACATCTCCTAATGTTAATTTAACTCTATGCTTTTATAATTTTATTATTTATCTGTTGTTTGCATGAGAAACATTTAGGGTTTTGAGTGTATAACTGCATGATTTAAAATCTTGTTGGCAATTTCTGCTATTTGAATATGTTTGTACTTGTATGGTATTAACTAGGAGTGTAAACAAATTAAGTCAAGCAGCATTGAAGCTCAAGCTTTGCTTGTCAAAAAAACAAGTTACTTGAGCTTGGCCGATTTATTTACCAAGCCAAATTTAAAAACTTGAGCTTGGCTTGTTTAATATTATAAAGTTTAAGCTCGGTTTATTTATCTCATTTATGATGATTATTATTTCCTTTTATCATATATCTCATGGAAGTTTCTTTTAAGTTTGATTAATTTCATATTTACTACTCATTTATGATTGAAAATGAAGAAATTTTTTTTCTTTTCTTTTCTTTTCATAATTCATCATTAAGATAATTTTAATGATCTTACATAGTTTTTATTTGCTTATAAAGTTAGATAATTTCTGGATGCATAATGTCTCTTTCCTCTTAAGTAAAACTAATTACTTGCTCAGTGTATATGCTTACTTCTATATACACACTCATATATGTAAAAGGGCTATCCGTGAGCTTTTAATATCTTGTAATTAGAAACCTTAAGTTTGACCCATTTCTATAGTTGAACCTAAATTATTTCATACAAGCCTCTTTACGCAAGAGCCCTATCAGTTTGAAGCATAGACAATGGAACAAGCTCATTCACCTAATTCTAAAATTCATTTTTTTATTAGAAGAATGGGCATGACAAGGAACTCTAGGTCACTTGATTATAGAGGTCCTGATATCATGTAAAGAACCAACAATCTCAAAAGTTTAAGCTATTAGGTAAATGCTTATGAATGGTTTAATATTAACATCTGTAACAATATAGTTTAACAAATGAGCTTGATCAAGCATGGAAATGCTCAAATAATTCACACTTAACTCATTTACACTCATAGGATTAAGAATGGAACTTGTTCTGTCAATTTTTTTCACCTTACTTTAATTTGCATAGTGGCATGTGGCTAATGGAGAATGTAAATGAATTCTTTTCTCCAAATTAATTGCTGGTTGTTCTGTGGAAGTTTGGACATGTTCAAAGTAACCTAAACCAGAGTTGATATCTTAAATATGTTTGAAATTATTAATTTTTCTCACACATGTAGGCAGCTTTCAAAAGTTAAGTATAGGCGAACATAATCTAATGTTAATGATGAATTAACATAATTGTAACTTTGTGTATTTTACTATTTTTCTTATCAAATTTATAATTATATTCCTCTCTTGATTGTCTATTAATAAAAAAAATTATATTGTTTTTATTGCTAGTTGGACCAAATAGCATTCCATGCCAGCTGATGGTTGGGTTCTTTGCATATGCTAGATCCCTTGCAATAACTGTGGACAAGAAAGAGTTAGAAGGTACATTGGCCTCCCTTGTATTTATCCCTGATGTTTTCTTCTTTTGCTATTTCCCCTTTTATTTATATGCATGGCTTAAAATAGTGAATAAGCTTGTAAAAACCTATTTGAGAGATACTTAGGTACAACATGTGTATGTTTGTAGAGTGGCTGAGACCGAACTCTCAATTGTACAGGTGTAAGACTTTTGTTGCTGAAACTTAAGCTGCACCATATCCATACATATGGTGTATGCAAGTATTTTCCTTTTGAGTTATGAACTTATTCAGATGATTTTTATTTATCTCCATTTCTTTTACTTTTGTTTATTGAATCTGCTAGACTGATTCTGCAACTTGCTTGTCCAGATGCTCAGTGGTACAGTAGAGAAGATGTAAGAAAAGCATTGATGTTTGCTAAATACAAGCAAGCCCAAAGAACTGCAGCTGCAAAGGTGGAACAAATGTGTAAGGGAGTAGAAAAGAATCGAAGCTTGGCCGCAGATTTCAACGTGGAAAGTGCTGATGAACATGCTCCAATAGTTGTTCCTGGACCCTTTGCAATAGCCCATCACCTTATTTCTTCTTGGGCCTTCTCAGATCAAAATTTAGTAAATGGTGTTGAATCCAATTCAAAACAACCTATCGGTTCTATGACAAATTGGTAGGAGTGGCTGAAAATTTCTTTTTCAAGGAAGCTTTGGAAATAAAAATTGTTATTAGTGTTGTATATCTTTTTATCTCCAATAATGCAGAGGGGTTCTGTTCTGTGCCAGTGATGTAATTTTCCCATCAAAATATTCTAAAGATTCTGCACTCCTGGAATTGAAAAGCTCAACTTTTGATTTTGCATTATTTGTTCATGTACAACTTATTCTATATTATCAATGAACTTGTTAATATTATACAAGACCATATGCTTTCTGTTATGGTTTCTTGCTTTGTGTTACCAGAGTTCTTGGGGTTAGTAACTTACTAGGCCTATTGTAGGTCATGTGATTTCTTTGCTTGTTCGGTAGGATTGCTTTATGCAAGGACAGTGTCGGACCTTTTTTGGATGTTCAGTTTTGTAGAGACGTTAAACTCTGAAAATCAACTCCTCTTATGTTGTGGAGGAAGGTGGAGAATCATGCACTGAATTCCAGCATTTTCTAGTTTTCTTGTGATTGACAAATGACAAATTATTTCGAATATCCTGATATATCTAAGAAACGAAATTGGAATGGGTATCCTATGGAGTGATTTCATGACAAATCAAAACTCAAATAGTTGCTAGGGAGCTAAAACAAGAGAGTTTTAGTGCATACAAAGGCACGCCAAAATCTGCAACATATTCAACATGGCACTGCAGATACACCACAACTATTTATCAAGGTTATTCTCACAAATAATGTAAAACCAATTTCCACACCAAACCACACGGCAGTTTCTGTTTTATTCTTGTATCTATCCAAGAAAAGGTGCAGTGTCAAAGGAGAAATTCTATCTACATGAAACCGTTTCTGCCCAATGTATTGTTGACCTGGCCAAAGCATCCATGGGGTCTATACATTTCCTAAGAAGAGGATCATTGTGAGGTAGAACCCCCAGCA